>CM022945.1:148489846-148688863 GCA_012931725.1 Litsea cubeba
TATCATCCTTATTTTATATGTAGATGATATGTTGATAGTTGGACAGGATAGTAAGATGATTGGCAGGTTGAAAAGGGACCATGTCAAAGACTTTGACATGAAAGGCTTGGTCCCGCACGACAAATATTGAAGAATTCAAATACGTCGTAATAGGAATGCCAAGAAACTGTGTTGTCACATGAAGAAATATGTTGAAGGTGTGCTAGTGAGATCAACATGATAGATGCTAAGCCAGTTTAACAGCCTTTAGGCCAGTCACTTCAAGCTCAGTAAGAGATTATCTCCTACTATAGATGAAGAAAGGAACGGATGATGTCTGTTCCATACTCCTCAGCAGTTGGGAGTCTTATGTATGCCTCAGCAGTTGGGAGTCTTATGTATGCCATGGTGTGTACATGGTCAGACATTACTCATACAGTGGGTTTAGTGAGTATATTCCTTTCTAACCCTGGGAAAGAGCATGGGAAGCAGTGAAGTGGAATATTCAGATATTTGAGAGTTACATCAGATTTTTACTTGTGTTTTGAACGCTTTAAAACCATACTTGAAGGCTTTACAGATGCTGATTTTGCAGGCGATCTTGATCGTCGGGTTTGTCTACTTCTGGTACTTATTTACTTTTGTATGGGGAGCTATTTCTTGGAAATCTAAGTTGCAGAAGTGCACATCATTGTTACATAGCTGCTAATGAAGCAGAGAATGAGATGATTTGGTTGAGGAATTTCTTTTGAAAACTGGGTTTGAAGCAATGAGAGTATGTAGTCTACTGTGATAGTCAGAGTGCCATGGATCTTAGCAATAATGCACATACCATGCCCGCATGAAGCACGTTGATGTGAGATACCATTGGATTCACACTGAAAATAATCCCTCTGACATGATGACTAAGGTCGTGTCCAAGGAAAAGCCGGAGCTGTGTTCAGAGTTGGCAGGACTGGACTCCTAGTAAGGGGTTCAGAGGCGTCTTAACCATGGTCTGGAGGGGGAGATTGTTGGGCCTAGTGGGTCCAGACCAAGTGGGTTCATGGTCATGGGTATTTTGGTAATTGTACCGGGACTTTCTTATTGACTAAGATAGGGTTTCTTGGGAGATAAGAAATAGAGCATTATATATATATGATATAATGTGTAACCCATGAGATATACTGTACTGCATATTATATCATACAAAGTGAACCTAAAGGAGAGTCGGGTTTCTTTCCCATGAACGTAGGTAAAATTGCCGAACCATGTAATTCTCTTGTGTGGTTGATTGCTTGTTCTTGTATGGTTGATTGCTTGGTCGATCGCTAATTCACGTTTCCGCATACATGCGCACAACAACACTGAGAGTCGAGTTTCTTTCCCATGGACGTAGGCAAAATTGTCGAACCACGTAATTCTCTTGTGTGGTTGATTGCTTGTTCTTGTATGGTTGATTGCTTGTTCGATTGCTAATTCACGTTTCCACATACATGCGCACAACAACACTCTCCCTCTCTCTGTCCAATTTCTTTTGGTTTGTAGACAACAAAGTCATTGTTTAAGTAAATCTTATGACTGATTTTGCAGTGGACATCTTTTTAAATCACGGAATGCCAGCAATAATGTGGTAATTTGATATATAGAATCTCACCATGCTCATGGCCATTTCTCATTAGGATAGACCCTTGGAATAAACATGACTCCGTGAGATTAGTGACTAGGCACAGATATCACACATAGGATTGAATATGGATTGTTGTGCCATCTACATAGATTCAATCTGATGGTAAATATCACGCTGGCTCAAGTGATGATCACCATGTCACAAATCACAGGGAGCATTTCATTTAATAGTTTACCCTTGGTAAACTAGGTTTCCCAGTTGTGCATCTTCTTTCTTTTGGTACCCCACCGTGACGTATCCAGGGTTTGAATCCCGGATAGTCAAATAAGAACCGACGCTCCTTACAACTAGAATAAGGAGCCGTTATTCAGTTGGGCATATATGATATTTGTCACCAATATTGAATCATTTCTCAATATGAATATGCAATTCCTTGGGTTTCCACTTTTTTTTTTAATTTCCTTCTTGTTTCAATGGCAGAACTTTTTTGGGTTTTCGTAATTGGCACTCATCTTCAAGTAGTATAAATGGTTGTCTCTTGTAAGTGACACTGTGCTATTACAATCTATCTGATCATTGACCATTGAGATCATCCATTCAGATAAGGCTCAATCTATAGATATTGTCAATTGGTGCTTATCCAAGGAATAGACTGATAATCCAATTTGATTAGGGTAAAAACAACTGAGATAGATTCAAAACAAGTTTTAGATCTAAGTAGAGATTTAGATATGGGTCTGAGTCTAAGATATTAATTCTGATAGTAATTACAAAGTTATTCAAGTTTTATATGCAAAATTTGATATTAGTTACAAACTTTTCAATTAGTCTAAGATATTAATTCTGATATTAGCATATGCCATATGCAATGTCACCTACTATTGGCTAGGAGTATTTTTGTCTCTCTTTTTTTTTAACATCTGATCAACTTGATGTTAATCCGCCAGTTTAGTGGTACATGGGCAAATTTTCACTCTAATTGGAGTTGGACTTACTATTAGATTGAAGTAAATCAGGTGTTTTATATGTGTTCTAGCTAAGATGAAACTAAACTCTCCAATCAGAGGAAGATTTGACCCATTACAAATATAAGGAGAGAACAAATTTTAAATGCTTAGAATTGAAAGGTGGACGTCACTGATGGATGGTCTCGAGGATATAAATCTACCCGTTATATACGATAAAACTATGTGGCCCACTTTTGTTCGTTGATAAACCTATGGGTAACATTTTGGACCTTTGGTCCTCTTTTATAGAAGAGAAGGAAATCAGGGACAAATGCATCATTGCAACTTTTAAGTAAAAACAAGTGGAAAAGGGTTGATTCCGGTCCGCTGACAGTCATCATGGGTAAAACCCTTGCGAGGATACTGGATTCCATTTCAATGTGGGATTATGATCGGTACATTTACGGTCACCATGTGTCATAAGCCTCATGGATACCAATTTAATAGTATAATGGTAAAACACAAAGAAAGAGAAGAGTGAGAAAGCCAAGTCACTTTTTCTTAAGCTTTCCTGTCAATCAATCGACCAAGGGATGTTTAACTAAAATACATAAGGGTGCTTTTGAGGTTTTGTAAAACTACAGAGACCTTTTATAGTAAGAAGTAGGGATGTAAAAAAAAATCGAGAAACTGTCTAACCGAACCGAACCGAACCGCAGTTAAAACCGTGTTCCACGGTTCGGTTACGGTTACGGTTAATGAAATCCAAAAACTGCATGGTTCGGTTCGGTTAGAGTTTTTCATAAAAAATTCACTGCGGTTAACCGAACCTTAGCAACAGGGAGTAGCCAGCGCTTGGAGTGCATACATAAAGCTACTAACTTAAAACACAAAACTATCCATGTCTGTTATTTTTCACATCTGAGAAAATGCTGCTAGTTGATGCTTGATGAAATGCATCTCCTGGAGACTGCATCTGCTAGGTGTTCTGGTCATTTTTAAGTTAGTTATCTTTTGCATTTGGTAGATTTTATTCAACAAGAACTGATCATCTTCAATTTCATTGTCAGATTTGCATGTCTAGTATGGCTGAGACTCCACTTCCTCAACCTGATGCTCCTCCGCCTGATGCTCCTCAACTTGGAACTCACTATGTTATTCACTGTCATAGTTAGATATCCTCTCTCAAAAGAAAAAATAACAAAGAATCAGATATTTGGCAGCATTTTCCTAGACCTGACAATTATGACCCTAAGATTCAGTATACACTCCATTGTGGCCATTGTGATGCTCCTGTTAAGTGAGTGAGTGCAAATGGAACTAGTGCAATGAGGAATCATTTGAAAATTTGTCCTAAGTTTTCAGAAAATATAAATGCAAATAGTCGGAGACAAAATAAAATTACATCAATAATGAAATCTGGTAGTGGAGCTGAAAATGTGAATCCTCTTGCACTTTGGAAATTTAGTCAGGATGATTGTAGAGAGGAACTTGCAAAAATGATAGAGTTATATATGCATTTATTTTGGTTCAGTTTGAATATTGAATGAATTGAGTTGTAAAGTTTTTAGAGGTTCAGGTGCAGATGTGAACTCGTTTTAGAAATATATAACATTTTTTTATTCTAACACTCATTTCTACAGCTAAATCAATTTTTTTTTAATAATGTTATGGCATGGTCTATCTAGCTTGTGGAATCTTCCATTTCATATGCTTGGTTATGCTTGTTGCTTTTAGCTTTGTTCAGGAAAAAATCATTTCCAGACTTCTAGTTTGAAGATTATTTAATATTGTTGAGCAGAAATTTAGCTAGAGGAATGCTCTTCATGACCCCAACATCTTTGATTGCATGGGCTGTAGAATGTTTATCAAATATATACACTTTTTGACTCTCTAGTAGCAAACAAAAGAACAATTGCCTAGATTTTCATGGCGGTTGGAGATGATATTTGACTGCCATCATTAGATAAGGATTTAACTTCATTTACTTTGGAGTGATGGTTCTAATTTTATGCTTGGTGATGCCTGCTCCATAGTAGCTATTGAATGATGCCTTGAATTGGATGGCCGCTAATGTAATTTGGACTTTTGGGTTCAGTGTTCCTTTTATACATATGTGGTTCATGTGTGTGCATTTTTGTTGGTTGGGTGATCTTGCTCGAGTCACAACAAAGTTTAATAGTCCATCTTTTCCTTGCCATTTTCAACCAAGTTGTCATCATGCTGATCAATGTTGAGAAAACGCATTGGCCTGTTGAGAGCTGAGCTGAGGTAGTGGTAGCCCTCCACCACCTGTGCTACAACTTGGGTCAACCACCAGTCTCTGCAAAGTAGGATGCAAAAGAAGGTCTCATCTTCTCTAAGCAGTGCAACGTGTTTATTTATTCATCTATTGGTAAACTTGGTTTATCATCTATTCAAGTGTGAAAACTTTGGGCTCAAATTCATAACATTTACACACCTCATGCGTAAATCAATCCAAACAAATGTAAATGTGCATAACCATTATGCATGCGAACGATTTATATATGTAAATGGCTACAAGGATGGACCCAGGTTGTCACGCCCCCGGACCGAGGTCCCGCTAAACGAGGCCTTAATCCGGGGACGCGGCGCGACGGGCCAGAAAATTCCGCCCGCACACGCTAGTTTCCCACAGGTTTCCGCGGTAAGGATTCACGGAATCCGATCCAATAGTGATGTATAAGACTCACTTTCATACAAAAGAATTTCGCGGAAGCATTGTAGCAAACATAAAAGTCTCCCAAACGGGTAAAAATGAGAACGCAAGAGACTAGCATCAAAAGAGAAACATTTACTGTGGGCCCCAAAGTTAGTTTAACGTTGATACAAAAGTAAGTTAATCATTAATTACAAATTTTCCCCCAAAAGAAAGTAAGCCAACAATGGCCATGACAAAAACCCAAAAGGTATAATATGAAATCCCAAAATGTGATCGCAGGCCCAAGGCAACCCGACGTCTAATTGACATCATCGGGCTGCCACTCGCCCTCCACTGGAACTATAGGTTCCGCCTCGAAGTGCGCCTCAACCGCGAGGGGCTCGACATCTGACACCAAACAAAAGAGAGTCAGACACGACGGTCTGGCAAGCAATTACAACAATAATAGGATGAAAGTAAAACAAAACATAATAAGTAAGAGCTGCGATGAAATCACGATTAATAACAATGTCGAAGTAAAGATAAAAGATACATCTCGATGGTTTACAAATCCAATGTCATGATGAGTAACATAAATAAATGCCATGAGATGACTATCAATGCATAAAAACATTGGCAACCCACATAAAGCTATATTCTCCTGTTACCGAAGTAACCGGAGCAGACAAACCGTAGCCACTAAACGTGGGACCGGAACGACATAGTCGTTATCAGACAGAACCGTAGCCACTACTCGTGGGACCGGATAAATTACCGTTGCCATGGTCGGTACAGACGGAATCCAAACTGCAGCTGGCAAACAAAATAAAGACCCCAAGCCGGATGATCAGTCCGACGAGGTGACCTAAGCCTAGTGGTGCCATTTTTGTGAAAATCCGAAACCTCGAAGAAATGCAATTCTATTTATAAGATACATTTCCAAAGTTGATAGAGAACTACTCCAAACAAATGCATATGGGCAAAGCCAAGCAAAACAAGTGAGTAGTTTCATCATTTCTAAAGTATGGGGGTGACCCACTTCAAAACAATGAAAGAATTGGAGAAAGAACCAAAACCAAAGTCTTTTTATACAAAGGAATGTATGATGGGTCGGTCGACTAAGCGGGTAGTCTCGATGTACATTTGACCCCCTTTATTGTCCTTAAAGGAAGTGATTTGGTGCCACCGAAGATCGTTGACAATCATAAGGGATTAAATGTACACATAGACTTGAGGGTTTTCCCAAGTGGTATTGGCCATAGTTTAAGACACAACTTGCCATGAATACTAGGCTTGAAAAGGGTGAATTGGGCTTCACTTATAGGAGAGAGTTTAGGGCTGGATTGAGCTTGGACATAGGCCCGAAGTGGACTTGAAATTATATAGAATGTGTCCTTAAAAGTGTAGGTTTAAATCCCTTCTTAATCAGGCCCACAACTGTCCTTCCCCAATGCTCAAACAGTCCACTAATCAGGCCCAATTCAGTCCTTAAAGCAGCCCAGGATTCAGGCCATAAAACAGTCCATTAATAGGTCTCAAGTGGTCCAAGAACTGACCTTAAAACAGGCCCAATGGAGCCCTGAGAACAGGCACAAAAACTGCCTGAAAACAGCCCAATCCCGAGCCCAGACTGAGCTGGGCTCGCTCGAGCGGACCCAGGTCCGCTCGAGCGGACCCAGACAGTAGCTGGGTCGCTCGAGCGGCCCAGTGGGTCGCTCGAGCGGACCCAGACAGTGCCTGGTCCGCTCGAGCGACCCAGTGGGTCGCTCGAGCGGACTGGGCCTGCCCAGTCCGGCCCGAGTGCAGAACTTCCATTTTTTTTTTGTGTTTTTCTTCTTCTTTCTTGATCATTTCAATCCTCTTGCAATCCTTTCTTCCATGCACACACTTCCACAACATCTTGGGCCTCTTCTCAACCTCCACAAATCATTAAACCATCACCCATAACCATCTAATTAACATAAACTCCACACTTTTTGTAAGATCCCGACCCCAATCCTTTTGTTTAGCATTGTTTTAATCGCGATTTAGCTTTTCAAGTGAGATTTGATTTAGTTTGACCGCGTTTTTGAGTTTGACCGGATTTTTCCTTGCCTTGGAGATTTTGAAGACCGTTGACTTTAGTTTGACCCGGTCCCTATGATTTGTATTTTTATGGGAAATTACTTCGGATTCCTAAAAATTCTGGATTTGGTGTATTTCGACTTATTTTATGAAGTTTAACAACTTTCATGTTTTGACCATTTTGATTTGATGCTCAAAAATTGCGTTTTTCGAGGAAAATGGGCAAAAAATGACATTTTCACTAAACATGTCCATGAATTTCGAAAATTTCAGAAATTGGGGAAATTATACTTTTCGGAAACTAGATATTTCGCCGATCGTTTTTGTCTTCTTCGTCGTTTTCGTTCGAGACCCGCAAACCTTAGTTTCAGCTTTGGTGAGTTTGGGGCCCATGGGGCCCAGCCCAATTGTTCTATAAAACCCCAATGGGTTCTCTTCTCTTCTCCCATTCTTCATTTCCTGCAACAAGAAAAGGGGAGTTAGGGTTTCTCCCAGCCCCCTTCCTCTCTTCTCATGTATCTCTTCTTCCTTGATGCTAAATAGAGATTTGAGCTCCCCACTTTCTTCTCCTCTCTCCAAGCTTTCCATAGATGTCTTTTGCAAGAGATTTGGGCTAGGGGAGACCACATTTCCATGTATTTCTTCTTGGTTTGAGCACCCAAAGGTTAGCAATGGTTTTCTTTTCATGAGGTCTTGGTTTTCCAAACCATTTGGAGTATTTTTCTTATATATGCAAAGACTTTCTTTGAGATTTGCAATGTATTGATTTTTTTAGGGTTTATTCATGAGCTATTTTGGGGGTTTTGTGATTTTGGAAGCTTGAGACCCTAGAGCATGGTTTGAAGAGCATCTTAGCTTTCATTGTGGCTTGAGGCAAGTGGAATTTTCAATTAGTATGATGGTTTCATTTCTCTTGTTTGGTTTCATGGCATTTCATGGTTAAGTTCTCATCTCTTCATGATTTATGGATTTACTTTGAATAAATGAAGCAATGTTTTGTTGATTTCCTCTTATGCTATTGCCTTATAATGTATTGGAGGTTTGGTTTCACTT
This sequence comes from Litsea cubeba, assembly GCA_012931725.1. Taxonomy (NCBI): domain Eukaryota; kingdom Viridiplantae; phylum Streptophyta; class Magnoliopsida; order Laurales; family Lauraceae; genus Litsea; species Litsea cubeba. Next base: position 148,498,161 of record CM022945.1, read on the forward strand.
AGTTAATTTGAAAATTTTGCTTTCTTTGTGTTAAGAGTTGGTGTTCAAAGAAATGGGGAAAAACTTTGATTTTAAAAGTGTTTGTTTGGTTAATTAGATTGCTATTGATTGGGGATTTGATGAGTTTGGAAGGTCAAGGAAGGGCCCAAATGATCTAGGAAATTTGTATGAAGGTTTGGGAATGAAAAAGATAAAAAATGAAGAAAGAAAAATCAGAAAAAAATGAAAAAGAGTGCATTCTGCACTCAGCCCGGACTGGGACAGAGCCCAGTCCGCTCGAGCGACCCAGTGGGCCGCTCGAGCGGACCAGGTTCTGTCTGGGCTTCGCTCGAGCGGACCCTGGGTCGCTCGAGCGAGGCCCAGTTCTGCCTGGGGCCTGGTTCAGGTCCGAAACTGGGTCTGTTTCAAGGATTTTCTGGGCCCGTTTTAAATCTGTTTTGGGCCTGTTTTTGGGGTGTTCTTTGGGCCTATTTCTTGGACCATTCAAGTCAGTTTTTGGGCCATTTCAAGACCTGATATTGGGTCATCTTAGGGCCTGATATTGGACTATCTTAAGACCTGTTTTGTGGGCCTGTTTCAAGGCCTGCTTGGGCTGTTTTTAAAACCTGATATTGGATCATCTAAGGTTCAGATTTGGGCTGATTTAAAACCTATTTGGTGGGCCATTCAAAGATTAGTTTTGGGCTGTTTTAAGGTTTGTTTTATGGGCCATTCAAGGTTTAGTTTTGGACTATTTCAAAGTTTGTTTGTGGGCCAATAAAGGCTGAGTTTTGGGCTGTTATAAAATCTGTGTTGTGGGCCATTCAAAGCTAGTTTTTAAGAGCTGATTTAAGGTCTGTTTGTGGGCCTGTTCCAACTTAGTTTTGGGTTTGTTTTAAAACTTGTTTCTTGGACCATTAAAGGATTTGTTTTGGGCTGTTTTTAAGGTTTGTTTTGTGGTCCATTCAAGCTTAGTTTTTGGACTGTTTTACGAATTGTTTGTGCCTTGTTTAAAGGGGCTATTTTGGGTTAAATGAGTAGGCTATTTTGGACTTGGTTTAAGGCCAGCTATGGGCCTGTTTTTAAGAGTTTTGACATTACTTTTAATACTTGGAAATTTGTGAAATGGGAATGATGTGAGAATGAGCGTATGTGAGATTATCCGGGAACCTTTCGGGTCTCAATGCGCACTTTATCATTTAAACATTATGGATTTTCATTGGCATCAAACACATTCTTTATTAATCAATGTTTAAAGGTTAAATGTGCATTGAGATGGTTCCTTGGTAAATCATTAAGTCATCCTACATAATTCCATTCCATTTCAAGTCAGAAAAATGTATTTGTATTGGTATTAGTATTTGTATTTGTTTTCTTTGGTGAACTAATTTAAATAGCATCGATGATTTGTTATAAAATCATGTGTCTTCCCATGTTCGAAAGGGTTGCTCGTATGATTTTATACAAATCACCTCGATGCGTATTTGAACGGTTTACCATAGATATTAGTATGTTTTCTCCGATTCGATTTGAAAAGAGATTGAGTATGTTCGTCACATTCGGGATTTCTTCGATAAAACTATTGTTTTGATAACACTAGTATTTGAAAATAAAAACCTCGAGGCAAGACGGGGCCAGAGCTATGCGGTGCGAGCCCATGAGCCAAAGAGGCTATGATTCCGAAAACAAACCCCGAGGCAAGAAGGGGCCAGGGCTATGTGGTGCGAGCCCCTGAGCCAAAGGATTAGTATTATGTTAGATTTGTATCTGTTTGAGTTGAAAACTAAAGGCACCACTAGGCTTAGGTCACCTTGTCGGGCTGATCACCCGGCTTGGGATCTTTACTCTGTCCGCCAGCTGCAGCTTGGATTCCGTCTTGTTACCGACCATGGCAACGGTAATGATCTGCCGGTCCCATTTGTATGGCTACGGTTCTGATCCTCTGTTTAGTACCACGTTCAGTGGCTACGCTCTGTTTGCTCTTATTACTTCGGTGATAGGAGGATTTAGCTATTTGTGGTCGCCTAGGTTTTATCTGCATATTACTTTAGTTTATGATTCTTGTCGGTTATGCTTTACATGCTTCGATTTGTTTAATGTTTACGATATCGATCTTTATCGTATTGTTTCCACTGTTCGTTTATTTGTCTCGATATTTATGTTCGGTCTTTCGATCATTTTAGCATGCTTTATTGTCATTATTGTTTAGACTACTTATTCGGTTTTACGATGATTTCGTCTGGTTTTATGTATGTCCTTTTATTTCATATTATTTGTTTATTTGCTTGCCAGACCGTCGTGTCTGACCCTTTTTGTTTGGTGCCAGTTTTCTTCTCTTCTGTTTGTAGGTGTTTGATCAGAGGAGGCGGTGGGACCGCTGGTCTGACGTGAGAGGCTGCCCGTTGATATCATCTAGATGTCAAGTGTGGCACCAGAGTTCGTATTGAAATGTTGGGGTAGGATTTCTGTTTAGTTGGTTATATGGTTGTATGGCTTTATTAGCCTTTTTATTTGGGTTGTAATTAAGACACTTGTTAATTGAAATTTGAATATGGGAAATAATAGATTTGTTACTACCAGCTCAGTGTGTTGTGATTTATGATTTATGCCAGTCTTATTATGAGATGGCTTTATGACATTGGTTGCGTACGACACGGAACCCGATGGCCACGGATTCCGAGTCGTAACACCTTGGTTAGCTTCCGCGAAAAATATACTCTGATTGTGATGAGATTTGTTTATCCTCATTCACGCGGATCTTGGGAACTATAACAAAAAGTTTCAAATTATTCCAAAATTTCGCACCCCGAGATCGGTTCGCTGCAGGTCCCGGTTTCGGGGCGTGACAGGTTTGGTATCAGAGCTGGTTAGTTTCTAGGAAATAAAATACTCTAGAGACATTAAGACGTTGTGGTGAGGATTCGTTAGATTGTGTCGATTTGTTTTCTCGTGTCTTTGTTTCTTTGGATTTGAGTCGGCTTTTCTTTCAGTTCGGGAGATTTTGCTTGTCTTTTCTTTTAGTTCGTGTTGTTAGGAGATTTGGATGGCCAAATTTCCTCCTTAGTGGTGGAGAATTTTTAAAATCTCCATACTCTTGTCTAGTGTCTTTTGCCTATGCTTGTGTCGGAGACTGAGAACCTCGTGGATTTAGTATGTTGTTTTCGGAGAACATCGGCAGACTTTCAGCCTTCAGCATCTTCAATGTGGTTATTGAGAGAAGATTTGTGCATTTGCCCGTCAGAGTTGGACTCGAGCAGTAGTTGAAGAACCCCTTTCAGCTAATCAAGGATCGTCATGCAGCGTACCAAGGTGAGTAAATGTGGAATTTTGGGGAACTCAGACCATCTTTCCAAGATGTAGGATTGCAGGAGACGCATTAGCTGTTGATTTTATGAAGAGAGAAGTGACTTAGTTAGTAAGATTTGGAGTGGTGCAAGAAACTCAGGGATTTCCCCGGATTCGACGAGCATGGTCACGGTTTTGGTTGAGAAGTTCGGTAACTTGCAGCTTAGTCGGTGTAGTTGATTCAGCAAGGGAGTACCTCAGTAAGTTGGATGTCCATTTCTTATTTAAAATGATTTTCTTGATATTTTCATCGTTGTTATGTTTCATTAATATCTATGGTTTATCCTTGTAGTGTTTAAAAATGGATTTATGTTTCTTCTTTGAGACTTATTTTGAACTAAAAACTATGTTATTTTACTCTTTGTATGAGTCGCATGATTTTGTTTTCATAAGCATTGGTGTTTTGAATTTTTGTTTAATCTCCTTAAGATATTACTTTACAATGATCTTGAAATTTTGCTCTCGTTTTAGTTTTCTTAAATGTGGACATCTACATCTCAAAACCTTAATAATTTCGAATTTTGTATATGTTGGTTGGAAATGGATGGATGTTTTAATGATAGAATGTAGAGACTAGTGGATAAACTGATCTTTGAAAACATGTAACTAAAATTGTGTTTCTTTTTCAAAGTACGATGTGAAGTTTCTATTTCATTGGTTCATTTTCTTTGGCCTTGCAAAATGAATTTCCTAAGGGTTTTGTGTTTAGATTATATACAGGTTTCTACTATGTTTTAAAGTTATGAGATTTATCTAAGTAATTGTTTTAGTCATCATGTTTAAAATTTTAAGATTTGTTTCGCATTGAATGGATGAGTTGTAATAGTTTTTGGCTGGAGTTTGGTAGTGTGTGAATTGAAGGATTGATGGATGTCAGAACGTATACTGGTTCAGTTGGAGACAAAGTAAGATGTATGAGAGGTATCAGGTAAGGGATTAAGAGCAGCAAGTAGATAAAATCAGATCTGGGCAAGAATTTTGATCATAGCATAGAAAGATTGGAAATTCGGAGTTGTGATTTCAGAATGAAGAAGGATTGACGGTATAATTGTCGAGGCCAGAAGCTGATGATGCATTCGAGAAACATAGTAAGAGCACCGTGTACAGCTTTGAAGGATTTAAGGCACAGAATTCCAAGTGATAGAAAGAGGCAGAATTTTGCAGTTTCTTGGACCGACAGTGACTGATGAGATAAGTAAAAGAAATGATTTAGTGCAGGAATGACAGATGACACCAAGGATGCTTAGGAGAATTGTTGAATTCTAGTTTGGGCAGAAAAGTATGTTTTTGAGCAGATATGTGCAAACAGTGTGAAGCCTTCAACCGAATCAGAGTGTTGTCTACCGTGCATCTCAACGTCAGATTTGATAAGAGGATCTCTCAGTTACCAAGGTCTAGCATAGGGTGTCAGTGTTTTCGTTTGTCTTTTGGGTTTTTGATTTTGATTTGGTTTAAGCCATTTGGAGGACCAAATGGGTTCTAAGGGGGGGAGGATGTAAGATCCCGACCCCAATCCTTTTGTTTAGTATTGTTTTAATCGCGATTTAGCTTTTCAAGTGAGATTTGATTTAGTTTGACCGCGTTTTTGAGTTTGACCAGATTTTTTCCTTGCCTTGGAGATTTTGAAGACCGTTGACTTTAGTTTGACCCGGTCCCTATGATTTGTATTTTATGGGAAATTACTTCGGATTCCTAAAAATTCTGGATTTGGTGTATTTCGACTTATTTTATGAAGTTTAACAACTTTCATGTTTTGACCATTTTGATTTGATGCTCAAAAATCGCGTTTTTTCGAGGAAAATGGGCAAAAATGACATTTTCACTAAACATGTCCATGAATTTCGAAAATTTCAGAAATTGGGGAAATTATACTTTTCGGAAACTAGATATTTCGCCGATCGTTTTTGTCTTCTTCGTCGTTTTCGTTCGAGACCCGCAAACCTTAGTTTCAGCTTTGGTGAGTTTGGGGCCCATGGGGCCCAGCCCAATTGTTCTATAAAACCCCAATGGGTTCTCTTCTCTTCTCCCATTCTTCATTTCCTGCAACAAGAAAAGGGGAGTTAGGGTTTCTCCCAGCCCCCTTCCTCTCTTCTCATGTATCTCTTCTTCCTTGATGCTAAATAGAGATTTGAGCTCCCCACTTTCTTCTCCTCTCTCCAAGCTTTCCATAGATGTCTTTTGCAAGAGATTTGGGCTAGGGGAGACCACATTTCCATGTATTTCTTCTTGGTTTGAGCACCCAAAGGTTAGCAATGGTTTTCTTTTCATGAGGTCTTGGTTTTCCAAACCATTTGGAGTATTTTTCTTATATATGCAAAGACTTTCTTTGAGATTTGCAATGTATTGATTTTTTTAGGGTTTATTCATGAGCTATTTTGGGGGTTTTGTGATTTTGGAAGCTTGAGACCCTAGAGCATGGTTTGAAGAGCATCTTAGCTTTCATTGTGGCTTGAGGCAAGTGGAATTTTCAATTAGTATGATGGTTTCATTTCTCTTGTTTGGTTTCATGGCATTTCATGGTTAAGTTCTCATCTCTTCATGATTTATGGATTTACTTTGAATAAATGAAGCAATGTTTTGTTGATTTCCTCTTATGCTATTGCCTTATAATGTATTGGAGGTTTGGTTTCACTTTAGTTAATTTGAAAATTTTGCTTTCTTTGTGTTAAGAGTTGGTGTTCAAAGAAATGGGGAAAAACTTTGATTTTAAAAGTGTTTGTTTGGTTAATTAGATTGCTATCGATTGGGGATTTGATGAGTTTGGAAGGTCAAGGAAGGGCCCAAATGATCTAGGAAATTTGTATGAAGGTTTGGGAATGAAAAAGAATAAAAAATGAAGAAAGAAAATCAGAAAAAAATGAAAAAGAGTGCATTCTGCACTCAGCCCGGACTGGGACAGAGCCCAGTCCGCTCGAGCGACCCAGTGGGCCGCTCGAGCGGACCAGGTTCTGTCTGGGCTTCGCTCGAGCGGACCCTGGGTCGCTCGAGCGAGGCCCAGTTCTGCCTGGGGCCTGGTTCAGGTCCGAAACTGGGTCTGTTTCAAGGATTTTCTGGGCCCGTTTTAAATCTGTTTTGGGCCTGTTTTTGGGGTGTTCTTTGGGCCTATTTCTTGGACCATTCAAGTCAGTTTTTGGGCCATTTCAAGACCTGATATTGGGTCATCTTAGGGCCTGATATTGGACTATCTTAAGACCTGTTTTGTGGGCCTGTTTCAAGGCCTGCTTGGGCTGTTTTTAAAACCTGATATTGGATCATCTAAGGTTCAGATTTGGGCTGATTTTAAAACCTATTTGGTGGGCCATTCAAAGATTAGTTTTGGGCTGTTTTAAGGTTTGTTTTATGGGCCATTCAAGGTTTAGTTTTGGACTATTTCAAAGTTTGTTTGTGGGCCAATAAAGGCTGAGTTTTGGGCTGTTATAAAATCTGTGTTGTGGGCCATTCAAAGCTAGTTTTTAAGAGCTGATTTAAGGTCTGTTTGTGGGCCTGTTCCAAGTTAGTTTTGGGTTTGTTTTAAAACTTGTTTCTTGGACCATTAAAGGATTTGTTTTGGGCTGTTTTTAAGGTTTGTTTTGTGGTCCATTCAAGCTTAGTTTTTGGACTGTTTTACGAATTGTTTGGGCCTTGTTTAAAGGGGCTATTTTGGGTTAAATGAGTAGGCTATTTTGGACTTGGTTTAAGGCCAGCTATGGGCCTGTTTTAAGAGTTTTGACATTACTTTTGATACTTGGAAATTTGTGAAATGGGAATGATGTGAGAATGAGCGTATGTGAGATTATCCGGGAACCTTTCGGGTCTCAATGCGCACTTTATCATTTAAACATTATGGATTTTCATTGGCATCAAACACATTCTTTATTAATCAATGTTTAAAGGTTAAATGTGCATTGAGATGGTTCCTTGGTAAATCATTAAGTCATCCTACATAATTCCATTCCATTTCAAGTCAGAAAAATGTATTTGTATTGGTATTAGTATTTGTATTTGTTTTCTTTGGTGAACTAATTTAAATAGCATCGATGATTTGTTATAAAATCATGTGTCTTCCCATGTTCGAAAGGGTTGCTCGTATGATTTTATACAAATCACCTCGATGCGTATTTGAACGGTTTACCATAGATATTAGTATGTTTTCTCCGATTCGATTTGAAAAGAGATTGAGTATGTTCGTCACATTCGGGATTTCTTCGATAAAACTATTGTTTTGATAACACTAGTATTTGAAAATAAAAACCTCGAGGCAAGACGGGGCCAGAGCTATGCGGTGCGAGCCCATGAGCCAAAGAGGCTATGATTCCGAAAACAAACCCCGAGGCAAGAAGGGGCCAGGGCTATGTGGTGCGAGCCCCTGAGCCAAAGGGATTAGTATTATGTTAGATTTGTATCTGTTTGAGTTTGAAAACTAAAGGCACCACTAGGCTTAGGTCACCTTGTCGGGCTGATCACCCGGCTTGGGATCTTTACTCTGTCCGCCAGCTGCAGCTTGGATTCCGTCTGTACCGACCATGGCAACGGTAATGATCTGCCGGTCCCATTTGTATGGCTACGGTTCTGATCCTCTGTTTAGTACCACGTTCAGTGGCTACGCTCTGTTTGCTCTTATTACTTCGGTGATAGGAGGATTTAGCTATTTGTGGTCGCCTAGGTTTTATCTGCATATTACTTTAGTTTATGATTCTTGTCGGTTATGCTTTACATGCTTCGATTTGTTTAATGTTTACGATATCGATCTTTATCGTATTGTTTCCACTGTTCGTTTATTTGTCTCGATATTTATGTTCGGTCTTTCGATCATTTTAGCATGCTTTATTGTCATTATTGTTTAGACTACTTATTCGGTTTTACGATGATTTCGTCTGGTTTTATGTATGTCCTTTTATTTCATATTATTTGTTTATTTGCTTGCCAGACCGTCGTGTCTGACCCTTTTTGTTTGGTGCCAGTTTTCTTCTCTTCTGTTTGTAGGTGTTTGATCAGAGGAGGCGGTGGGACCGCTGGTCTGACGTGAGAGGCTGCCCGTTGATATCATCTAGATGTCAAGTGTGGCACCAGAGTTCGTATTGAAATGTTGGGGTAGGATTTCTGTTTAGTTGGTTATATGGTTGTATGGCTTTATTAGCCTTTTTATTTGGGTTGTAATTAAGACACTTGTTAATTGAAATTGGAATATGGGAAATAATAGATTTGTTACTACCAGCTCAGTGTGTTGTGATTATGATTTATGCCAGTCTTATTATGAGATGGCTTTATGACATTGGTTGCGTACGACACGGAACCCGATGGCCACGGATTCCGAGTCGTAACACCTTGGTTAGCTCCGCGAAAAATATACTCTGATTGTGATGAGATTTGTTTATCCTCATTCACGCGGATCTTGGGAACTATAACAAAAAGTTTCAAATTATTCCAAAATTTCGCACCCCGAGATCGGTTCGCTGCAGGTCCCGGTTTCGGGGCGTGACACTTTTTAAAGAAATCAAACTTCTTTTCCATTTCTTTGAACACCCATTTGAGCACCATGAAACAAACTCTCCAAGAAGCCATAAAGAGAACAAACTTCCAATGCATAGTAGAGCAATAACATAAATTAAGATAACTATTAAGATGGTCCATTAAATCAAGCAAACCATAAACTAAAGGAGATTAACACAAAAAGAAAGAAATCAAGAAATAGAACCAATGTGAGAAAAGCATCATATAATTGTTGAAATATACTTGCCTCTAGCCAAGCCAAGATCAAAATCACTCCTTAAACCAAGCCTTAGAGCTTCAAGCTCCAAATCTACAAAAACCCCAAAATTTTTCCCAAGAAACCCTAAAATGTCAACATTTGTGAATCCTCAATGAAAACCTTAGCAAATGGGATTAAAACACTCCAAATGGAGAGGAAAGCAAAGATCTAGGGTTTAGGAAACCAATGCTAACCTTGAGGAACCCTAACAAAGAAGAGAGGCTTGAACAAGGGGCTTCTCTTAGCTCAAATTCCTCAATAATAGTATCCTTAGGAAGCTTGAAGAGGGAGGAAGAGTTTGAGGAGATCAATCCTCCAAGAGTACCTCACCAAGTGAGAGTTCCAGATGAGAGAGAGTGAGAAGGAAGGAGAGAAAAACCCTAGCCAAGAAAAGTTGCTGGAATGGAATGAAGAAAGAAGAGGGAAGAGCTCTCTTCTTAAGAGACAAGTCATTGTGGGCCCCGATCTTCACAAGCCTAGAAACGGTACTTGCGGGCCCCGAACGAGAACGACGAAGAAGACAAAAATGATCGGAGAAATTTCTACTTTCCAAAAAGTATATTTTTGGCAATTTCTGGAATTTTCGAAATTTGGGTACAGGTTTTGTGTGAAATGTCTATTTTGCCCTTTTTCTCGAAAAAACGCGATTTCTGATCATAAAATCAAGTTGGCCAAAACATGAAAGTTGATGATCTAAATGAAATAAGTCAAAATACACATAAATTGGGATTTCACAAGCATCATGAACAAACTCAACCATTTTACACACAATCCACGGGCGCCCCGGCCCGTGTCACACTTAAGTCAAAGACTAATCAAAGGTTCTCAAAGCTAATCAAACCTTCTAATCTAACTTAATAAAATAAGCTAATCGTCCCCTAACCCCACTTATCTACTAATCACGGTTAAAACATAATTAAATATTCAAACCTGGGTCGGGGTCTGACACAGGGTCGGTGTCAATAATCTCTGCCGGTTTTTTCGACGTATGTGGCATCCTCTCTGACATCCAACGGCTCATGTTGTAGCACGTGCGAAGGGTCTGAAACATACTTCCTTAACATTGACACGTGAAACACGTTGTGCACACCCGACAGTTCTGGAGGTAAAGCTAATCTGTACGCCACTTCCCCGATTCGACTCAAAATCTCATACGGACCAATAAATCTCTTAGACAATTTGCCTTTCTGCCCGAATCTCAGTGTCCCTCTGACCGGAGATACCTTTAAGAATACTTTGTCTCCAACTTGGAATTGGAGATCCTTTCTTCGAACATCAGCATAGCTCTTCTGTCGGCTCCTCGCAATCTTCAATCTCTCATGGATAATTCTGACTTTATCACTTGTTTCCTCAACTAAAGATGGACCATGAAAACTGCGTTCTCCGACTTCTTCCCAACACACGGGGGTTCTACACTTCCTGCCATAAAGCGCTTCAAAAGGGGCCATTCCTATGCTTGACTATTGTTATAGGCAAATTCACAAAGCGGTAGATTCTCGTCCCACTGATTCTTGAAATCAAGGACACAAGCCCTAAGCATGTCTTCAAGGGTCTGAATAGTCCTTTCCGACTGACCATCCGTCTGCGGGTGGTACGCTGTACTGAATTGAAGCTTCGTTCCCATCGATTCATGCAAAGTCTTCCAAAACCTCGAAACAAATCTACTATCCCGATCTGAAGTGATGGAAACCGGCTGACCATGACGACTGACGATCTCTTTAACAAAAGCTTGCGCCAAAGCTAACATGTGCATCTTCTTACCGGTCTTCAAAGGAATAAAGTGCGCTGACTTCGTTAACCGATCCACGATAATCCAAATGGCATTGTTCCCCTTGCTGGTATTCGGTAAACCTGATACAAAATCCATTGTCAGGTGCTCCCATTTCCACTCTGGGATTTCTAATGGTTGCAAAAGACCAGGTGGTTTCTGATGTTCTGCCTTCACTAATTGACAAGTCATGCACCTAGACACAAAGGCTGCTATATCTCTCTTCATATTGTTCCACCAAAAACGACTCTTCAAATTTTGATACATCTTCGTACTCCCTGGGTGCACTGAATACCTCGTATTATGAGATTCTACCATAATGTCATCTTTCAAATTGTCAACTTTAGGAACACACAGTCTGCCACGGAAGTACAAAACTCCATCCAACATCTGAAAATCTGGCCTTTCTGAGATATGCTCCACAATTTTAACCAAGTCTGGATCTTGCATCTGATTGTCCTTAATTTTCTGAATGAAGACTGGCTCGGACACTGTCATGTTTGCCAACACAACTCCTTCTCTCAAAGGTTCGAACTCTACTCCCAAATCTTCAAATTGCTGAAAATTGCAAAACCCATGCAAACTGGCCAAACAAACTGATTTTCTACTCAACGCATCAGCCACTACGTTAACTTTCCCCGGATGATAGATAATCGGAAAATCGTAGTCCTTGATGTACTCCATCCACCTTCTCTGCCTCATATTTAATTCCTTTTGAGAGAACAAGTATTGAAGACTACGGTGATCCGAATGCACTTCAAATTTTTCTCCGTACAAGTAGTGTCTCCACATCTTCAATGCGAAAACTATGGCTGCTAACTCCAAATCGTGCGTTGCGTATTTCTTTTCATGTTCCTTCAATTGCCTCGAGCCATATGCAATCACCTTTCCATTTTGCATCAACACACAACCGAGTCCTACTCCTGACGCATCCGTAAAGATAACGAAACCACCACTCCCTGAAGGTAAAGTGAGGACAGGCGCTGAAGTTAACCTCTTCTTCAACTCTTCAAAACTAGCTTCACACTTCTCTGACCATACAAACGGCACATTCTTTCGGGTTAACTTAGTCAACGGTGCTGCAATAGACGAAAAGCCTTGAACAAATCTTCTATAATAACCTGCCAAACCCAGAAAACTTCTAATCTCTGTCACATTTTTCGGTCTCTCCCAATCGATAACTGCTTCAATCTTTGATGGGTCAACTGCTAGCCCTTCTTCAGAAATAATGTGACCAAGAAAAGAGACTTGCTCTAGCCAAAACTCACACTTCCCAAGCTTCGCATACAACTGGTTATCTCTCAACAACTGCAAAGAAGTCCTCAAATGCTGCTCGTGATCTTCTCTTGACTTGGAATACACTAGAATATCATCAATGAAGACAACGGTGAACTGATCTAGGTAGGGTGCGAAAATCTTGTTCATGAGAGCCATGAATACCGCTGGTGCATTAGTCAGTCCAAAGGGCATCACCAAAAACTCATAGTGCCCATATCTAGTTCGAAAAGCTGTCTTCGGGATGTCTGATTCTCTAACCCTCAACTGATGGTATCCGGACCTCAAATCTATCTTCGAGAAAAACTTTGCACCTTGCAACTGATCAAACAACTCGTCTATCCTAGGCAAAGGGTATTTGTTCTTAATGGTCACTTGATTCAACTTCCTGTAGTCTATACACATCCTCAAACTTCCATCTTTCTTCTTGACAAAGAGCACTGGAGCTCCCCATGGGGAAACACTTGGCCTAACAAAGCCCTTATCTAGCAACTCTTGCAATTGTAACTTCAATTCTCCTAACTCCGCTGGAGCCATCCTATAAGGAGCAATGGAAATCGGAGCAGTTCCTGGCACCAACTCTATTGTAAACTCAACTTCTCTGACAGGTGGTAACCCTGGAATCTCTTCTGGGAAAACATCGGGAAACTCACACACTATCGGAATATTCTCCACCCCTAGGGACTGTTCGTCCTTGGAAACAAAAGCAATAAATCCTTCACAACCCGATCTTAACAACTTAGCTGCCGAAAGAGCTGAAATAAACCTAACTGGGGAAATCCTTTTCTCTCCTTGAAACTTCACTCCAGAGGACGACTCATCCAACCTAAACACAATGGTCTTACTATAGCAATCCATGGAGGCATGATGACCCGTTAACCAATCCATGCCTAGAATAACATCGAAGTCATGCATAACTAAGGTAATAAGATCTGCAGGGAAAATGACTTCTCCTATCTTCACTGGACAACTAGGATAAAAGGTACTACACACCACTTGCTTCCCTACCGGAGTAGTAACAGTCAAGACAAACTCTAACTCTCTAACAGGTACACTAATCTTTTCAGCAAACACAAGGGATAAGAAAGAATGGGTAGATCCCGGGTCAAACAACACTTTAGCTTCTACATCACAAATTAGGAGTTTACCTTCCACAACATCACCCGCCGCTTCTGCATCCACTTGATTGATATGGTTGAGACGGCCTTGCTGACGAGGTCTGTTCTGATTCTGATTTGGTCTCCCAAGCTGCATATTCCTATTCTGCTGCTGTGGACGGGCATTCTGGTTCTGTGGCTGTTGACGGGGCTGCTGGTTCTGCTGCTGCCTCGGTGGATTCTGAACTACTTGTTGATTTTGCTGAGGGGCTTGCCTTGGCGGCTGCTGAGGTGCCCTGTTGCCCTGGTTCCTATTGTTCGGGCAATCCTTCAATTGGTGGTCTGAGCTACCACACTTGAAACACGCCCCTGAAAGGCGATAACACTGCTGAGAAGGGTGATTCTTGCCACAATGCTCACACCCGCCTTGAGTTGGAGCATTCTGCGGTTTCTTTTGCTTCTTTCCTTGGTATGATTTCTGCCCACTCTGAAACTGCTGCCTCTTTCTTTGGTTGTCCTTAATAATCTGATTGTTTATATCCTCGAACCTGTAGGCCCTTTTGATAGCCTCTTGAAAGGTGGTTGGAGGTACCACGCCCAAAGCATCTCTCAAAATAATGGGGTTGAGCCCATCCATAAACTTAGTGATCTTTTCTCCTCGGTGTCCACCAACTCTGGAGCATAGCGAGATAACTTTTCAAACTTGGTAAGATATTCCAGGACAGTCATATCTTCTTGCTTAAGCAACTGGAACTCCGCTGCCTTCTGCTTCTTAATATGTGCTGGGACATATTTCTCACTAAACTGCTGCTTGAAAGTGGCCCACGCAATCCCATCTGCAATAGTCTGATAGCCTTCCTTGACAGTCTTCCACCAAATGTCTGCCAACCCAGTGAACATGGAGGCTGCCAAAAGAACTCGTTGTCTGCCAGTACATACAAAAATGTCGAAGATGTTCTCGGTATGAGCCAACCAATCATCCGCTGCCAAAGGGTCTTCCTGACCCGTAAATTCTTTAGGACCCCTTTTTCTGAACTTCTCAAATAGGATATTAGGGTCTCGGTCCCTATTCTGCACTGGTTCCACATTAGCTGCTGGTTCCGGCCTTCTACCCAACACTTCAAGCAGTTGCCTTTGCACTTGAGTCAATTCCTCATCCTTCTTGGCCATTTGTTCTTGAAATCGAGCTTGATTATCATTGGCTCGCTGCTGTTGTTCGACTAACATTTGCATGAGTTGTTGGAATTGACCCGTTACCGGGTTCTCAATCTCACTATCATGATTGCTACCTGATGCATTCGCACCTGCCGGAGGTCGACGCGGAGGCATAATGCTGCAAAACAACTTGTTAGTACAACAAGATATAATAATAAAGCGTTCCCAATCCCAAATCGATGCTAACTAACGGTAATGCTAACGAATCCTTGCCACGTCCTTATGTTTCTAATCCAATTTTAATTGCCTCAAATATTTCTCGCTCTGATACCAAGCCTGTCACGCCCCCGGACCGAGGTCCCGCTAAACGAGGCCTTAATCCGGGGACGCGGCGCGACGGGCCAGAAAATTCCGCCCGCACACGCTAGTTTCCCACAGGTTTCCGCGGTAAGGATTCACGGAATCCGATCCAATAGTGATGTATAAGACTCACTTTCATACAAAAGAATTTCGCGGAAGCATTGTAGCAAACATAAAAGTCTCCCAAACGGATATAACATGAGAACGCATGAGACTAGCATCAAAAGAGAAACATTTACTGTGGGCCCCAAAGTTAGTTTAACGTTGATACAAAAGTAAGTTAATCATTAATTACAAATTTTTCCCCAAAAGAAAGTAAGCCAACAATGGCCATGACAAAAACCCAAAAGGTATAATATGAAATCCCAAAATGTGATCGCAGCTCCAAGGCAACCCGACGTCTAATTGACATCATCGGGCTGCCACTCGCCCTCCACTGGAACTATAGGTTCCGCCTCGAAGTGCGCCTCAACCGCGAGGGGCTCGACATCTGACACCAAACAAAAGAGAGTCAGACACGACGGTCTGGCAAGCAATTACAACAATAATAGGATGAAAGTAAAACAAAACATAATAAGTAAGAGCTGCGATGAAATCACGATTAATAACAATGTCGAAGTAAAGATAAAAGATACTTCTCGATGGTTTACAAATCCAATGTCATGATGAGTAACATAAATAAATGCCATGAGATGACTATCAATGCATAAAAACATTGGCAACCCACATAAAGCTATATTCTCCTGTTACCGAAGTAACCGGAGCAGACAAACCGTAGCCACTAAACGTGGGACCGGAACGACATAGTCGTTATCAGACAGAACCGTAGCCACTACTCGTGGGACCGGATAAATTACCGTTGCCATGGTCGGTACAGACGGAATCCAAACTGCAGCTGGCAAACAAAATAAAGACCCCAAGCCGGATGATCAGTCCGACGAGGTGACCTAAGCCTAGTGGTGCCATTTTTGTGAAAATCCGAAACCTCGAAGAAATGCAATTCTATTTATAAGATACATTTCCAAAGTTGATAGAGAACTACTCCAAACAAATGCATATGGGCAAAGCCAAGCAAAACAAGTGAGTAGTTTCATCATTTCTAAAGTATGGGGGTGACCCACTTCAAAACAATGAAAGAATTGGAGAAAGAACCAAAACCAAAGTCTTTTTATACAAAGGAATGTATGATGGGTCGGTCGACTAAGCGGGTAGTCTCGATGTACATTTGACCCCCTTTATTGTCCTTAAAGGAAGTGATTTGGTGCCACCGAAGATCGTTGACAATCATAAGGGATTAAATGTACACATAGACTTGAGGGTTTTCCCAAGTGGTATTGGCCATAGTTTAAGACACAACTTGCCATGAATACTAGGCTTGAAAAGGGTGAATTGGGCTTCACTTATAGGAGAGAGTTTAGGTCTGGATTGAGCTTGGACATAAACCCGAAGTGGACTTGAAATTATATAGAATGTGTCCTTAAAAGTGTAGGTTTAAATCCCTTCTTAATCAGGCCCACAACTGTCCTTCCCCAATGCTCAAACAGTCCACTAATCAGGCCCAATTCAGTCCTTAAAGCAGCCCAGGATTCAGGCCATAAAACAGTCCATTAATAGGTCTCAAGTGGTCCAAGAACTGACCTTAAAACAGGCCCAATGGAGCCCTGAGAACAGGCCCAAAAACTGCCTGAAAACAGCCCAATTCCGAGCCCAGACTGAGCTGGGCTCGCTCGAGCGGACCCAGGTCCGCTCGAGCGGACCCAGACAGTAGCTGGGTCGCTCGAGCGGCCCAGTGGGTCGCTCGAGCGGACCCAGACAGTGCCTGGTCCGCTCGAGCGACCCAGTGGGTCGCTCGAGCGGACTGGGCCTGCCCAGTCCGGCCCGAGTGCAGAACTTCCATTTTTTTTGTGTTTTTCTTCTTCTTTCTTGATCATTTCAATCCTCTTGCAATCCTTTCTTCCATGCACACTTCCACAACATCTTGGGCCTCTTCTCAACCTCCACAAATCATTAAACCATCACCCATAACCATCTAATTAACATAAACTCCACACTTTTTAAAGAAATCAAACTTCTTTTCCATTTCTTTGAACACCCATTTGAGCACCATGAAACAAACTCTCCAAGAAGCCATAAAGAGAACAAACTTCCAATGCATAGTAGAGCAATAACATAAATTAAGATAACTATTAAGATGGTCCATTAAATCAAAGCAAACCATAAACTAAAGGAGATTAACACAAAAAGAAAGAAATCAAGAAATAGAACCAATGTGAGAAAAGCATCATATAATTGTTGAAATATACTTGCCTCTAGCCAAGCCAAGATCAAAATCACTCCTTAAACCAAGCCTTAGAGCTTCAAGCTCCAAATCTACAAAAACCCCAAAATTTTTCCCAAGAAACCCTAAAATGTCAACATTTGTGAATCCTCAATGAAAACCTTAGCAAATGGGATTAAAACACTCCAAATGGAGAGGAAAGCAAAGATCTAGGGTTTAGGAAACCAATGCTAACCTTGAGGAACCCTAACAAAGAAGAGAGGCTTGAACAAGGGGCTTCTCTTAGCTCAAATTCCTCAATAATAGTATCCTTAGGAAGCTTGAAGAGGGAGGAAGAGTTTGAGGAGATCAATCCTCCAAGAGTACCTCACCAAGTGAGAGTTCCAGATGAGAGAGAGTGAGAAGGAAGGAGAGAAAAACCCTAGCCAAGAAAAGTTGCTGGAATGGAATGAAGAAAGAAGAGGGAAGAGCTCTCTTCTTAAGAGACAAGCCATTGTGGGCCCCGATCTTCACAAGCCTAGAAACGGTACTTGCGGGACCCGAACGAGAACGACGAAGAAGACAAAAATGATCGGCGAAATTTCTACTTTCCAAAAAGCATATTTTTGACAATTTCTGGAATTTTCGAAATTTGGGTACAGGTTTTGTGTGAAATGTCTATTTTGCCCTTTTTCTCGAAAAACGCGATTTCTGATCATAAAATCAAGTTGGCCAAAACATGAAAGTTGATGATCTAAATGAAATAAGTCAAAATACACATAAATTGGGATTTCACAAGCATCATGAACAAACTCAACCATTTTACACACAATCCACGGGCGCCCCGGCCCGTGTCACACTTAAGTCAAAGACTAATCAAAGGTTCTCAAAGCTAATCAAACCTTCTAATCTAGCTTAATAAAATAAGCTAATCGTCCCCTAACCCCACTTATCTACTAATCACGGTTAAAACATAATTAAATATTCAAACCTGGGTCGGGGTCTGACACAGGTAGAAGGGCCTAGGGGTTGAAGTCTCCACTCATATCTGAGAAAAGCTTAAAAACTCTTAAAGCTCCCCGGCAAATTCTAAAAATTCTTATGGTGTTTTTTTTTTTTTTTTTTTCATTTGCCTATTTTCTCAATATTTCTTTCAAGTGTGTGTATTTATATGGGTGTTTTTGAGATTTTGTAAAACTACGTGGGCCTTTTTATAATAAAAAAAACTCAAGGAAAGCATGCACTTATTATCTTTATGGCCTTAGATTCGACTACTACCATCTAATTAATTTGAGCTTTGAAGATTGCTACATCTCAAAGCTCTATTATATTAAGAAGGGCATTGTCTCCACAGGCCCGGCCCTGGGCAAGGGCGGGAGGTGCGGCCGCCCAGGGCCCATTTTTCAGGGGGGGGCCCAATTCCAAAAACTGAAAAACGTTTCACTCCCTTGAGCTTTTCCAGCGACGCCTGCTCGTTTCTTCCTGCCCAGAATCCGAACCTCAGATGTAGCCATGCAGGCAGCCATTAATCTTACTTCTTAGTTCTTATAAATTATAATTTAATAATCTTATTCAGTTATTCTATAAATCTATAATAGATTTATTATTTTGTTACAATATGTAATTATGTATTTATCCGATGATCTGATTATCTGAAGATTGAAATTCTGAATCATATGATTTTTTCATAGCTTTATACAGATAAAATTTGAAAAATGAATAACGGAATAAGGTATCTTTAATTCTTTATATCTGCCTATTTGGTTAACTGGTTTGAGATGGTTTATGGACCACTCGGCCACTGCTCAATCAAAATAGCCAAGCATAAATATAATTGTCTATATTTTGTAATTTTGTAAGCTATTAGCAATAATTTTGATGTATGACATTAATATTAATAAATAATTCATAACTTCTAGTCACATTTAGCTTGACTTATATGAGAAATTTATTTATTTATATATTAAATGTATTTATCATATGATATTATTTGATTTTTAATAAAATTACTATTTTTGGGCTAAATATGTGAAAACATGTTATATATATGTGTATATATTAAAAAACTATCAAAATGAATAAAGGACCCATTTTAGTGATTCGCCCCGGGCCTTTGAAAAGTCAGGACCGGCCCTGTGTCTCCACAAACTCTTCCATGAACAATCTTAAAATAATATCCAGAGTCACATATCCGTAATATGATGGTCATTTTTATATATCACTTTCGATCTTCATTTTTAACCATTTAGTGTATGATTTCTATGTATTCAATTCTCATGTTCTAAGCAAACAAATAGGCCCTAAAAGGATATTTGATAATAACGATTAGATGGATTTTTAAAAAAAATTCTTCAATGCTCTCAATTATTTTATTTTTTTTTAAGAATTCTATCATTGATTGCCACATTCCAAAAAGCATTTGAATTTTTAGATTTTGTAACAGCTTAGAACCCAAATGCTATTTGAGACATTTTTTTTTAGTAGAATTTATATTTTCCCTCTTTAAATATGGAATTAGGAGGACAAGCCCCTATGGCATAGTGGAGGCTTTTCGCTATTTTCACCTTAAAGTTGTAGGTTCAAGTCACGTTAAAGAAGAAGACGACGATATAAATTTAGGAGAGTTCAAAAGATAGGCCTGACAAGCATTTGAGATTCCCAAATCACTCAAATTTCCCACACAAAGTCCTATTATATAACAAACCCCAACGATTTGGACAAGTCCAACCTGGGTCGTTAATTTGGTTGGACTTGTCTAACTTACTGCCCCCTTTTTTACAAGTTGACTCGACGTGAATCATGCAAAGGCAGCATCAAAACGGCTCCCATCTACCCCATTACTTATTCAGGCAAATTTCTATCTTATTTTAAAAAAGAACACGATCTTCAAACAATTTTAAATTAGTCCCTCAATTTTTTTTGAAAGTTTTCAAATAAGGACATCAGTCCATTTAAAACTATTTTTCGGCAACTTTTTTTCTCAATTTTTTTAAATACTTAAATTACCCTTAATTGAAATAAGACTCTTCTTATGATTTGGGTTTTGGGTTAATTAGGTACTTACTTGTACTAATCTATTTGTTTGTGTTGTGGATTAAAATAAAAGAAAATTGAATGTTAAATCAAGAGAAAAGGACAATGGAGGGAGATGATTGTAAAAGAACAAAATGACAAATATAGTACTTTTAGTTGCATAAAATTAACAAAAAGGGCACTCTTAAAAGACAAAATGATATAAAAAAAAAAGTTACCATTAAAAAGCACAAAATAATAAAAAAAGTGAATTTACTCCCAACTCCCTCCACTTTCTTTATCACTTTAATTTGACACTCAATTTTATTTCATTTTACTCCATCTTATAAATAAACAGGCTCGTCACCCCAAACTCAATACTCACTATGGATTTTTTTTAGTTTAATTCCTATGAGACCATGGTAAAATAAATGATGGTGAGGGGGTAAGCATATGAGGTAGAGATTGAGTGTCCTTGACTTTTCGAATATCTTGATTTACCAGATATGATAGTTTGGTATTTATTTTTTTTAAGGGGAGATTATTGACTTGATTGTTTTATGAATCATCTCCTCTTTTTTTTCCTTTAATTTTAGCTACATCGACAGGAATACATTTCAAATTTCTTGGAATTAAAACAATCAAATAGGCCCTTTTTACATCCAATGTGATAGCAGTGTATTCCATTCAACCGATTATATGAAATAGAAGAACCCAAAAGATTCAATTATAAATCATCTCCTTTTTTTTTTCTTTAATTTTAGCTACCTCGACAGGAATACATTTCAAATTCCTTGGAATTCAAAGCAATCAAACATACCGTTTTACACCCAATGTGATGGCAATGGATCCCAATTATAAGCACATAAATATTTGTTAAATATTAAGGCCTTCAATCAAATAGTTGGACCGTTTGGTTACAAGCATTCCTACGGAGAATTTCCTTTTATATAATTTCTGATAGGGTATAAGCACTCGACTTGTTTGTTAGCATTCCAAATGACAATTTTGTTATGTACGATTCTCAGATATTCAGCATTTGGAACCCAGCTACATAGCCTTGATCATTCAAGAATTCCACTTATTGGGGAAGGATAACATTTGGAATTCTCCAAATGCTCCAAACAAGAAATCCTTAATTTCTGCAACCAAACTGGCCACAGATCCTACTTGTGCATGGTCCATTTGTTAATTCACGATAAAGCCTACTTATGTCTCTTAATCAAATGATTTGCATGCATTCAAGCGGGACTTACATCCAACTTTCCATAACTTCAAAAAATTAATAAAGTTGAAACTATCTTTACCAAATATATATATATATATATATGGGTATAGTTGAAATATATGTTTACTAAGGAGTTAGGATTTAGGAAGGCAAATCTCATGCTCCTTTTAGAGTGGTGCAGACGGCAGCTAATAATGGCATGAGAATGGCCTGACCTGACTTTATGTGTGATTCCTGCCTCTTAAAAGTAAAATAGCATGCATGACAGGTTGAGATGGAACAGATTATCTTCTTTTGGAATCTCAGATTAAAAAGAGGCATTTGCTCTGAAGTATATATATTAATCCCAGTTACCTGGAATGAGCACATACTGTTTGATTTTAAAACTAAATCCTAGTTCAAATACAGTTAGGCAAGTGAAATAAGCCCCACTCTCTTTCTATTAAAGAGGAAAACATTTCTTTATTCTTTTCAAAACCATAAAACCTGCCTTGTCCTTCCAGAATCAATGCAGTTCACTTTCCCTGGGCCCTTAGAAGATTTCAATAGTACCATTAACAAAAAAATTTCCTTCTTCATTCAGGTAGACCAACTTTCAAAATTGGTTTAATCTGATGGTTTCAACAGCATTCTATCTTTTCATGTGGTGCTCTTTTGTCTGGAAGCCAAAGTTTAGACTGATTTTTATTTTATTTTTCCAATTCCAAGGAAACTCATTTCACAAGGTAGGTGGAATTTGTTTTTTGCTATGTATGTTGGGCTACTGATCAAGGTGGAATTAATGACACACAATTTTTATTAAATACATCAAGGAGCTGGAAATGGGAAAGGTCATAGATGCAGGGGAGCAATGGGCATGAGATTAGAAGAATAGTTAAGATAGAGATGGGATAAAGGTAAAATATTATGGTCCATAAGAGATGTGTATGTAACAAATATAAAACTTTTGGAATGACAAAATACTATAATGCAAAGTTAGAGACTTGGGTCACTTTGTACCGTGGTTTTGAGTCATTTTGCAAATTTATACATGGCAGGAGAACATCTTTTTCCCATATGTACAAAGATCTGATATTATGAATGAATATTTCATAGTTGGAGAATGTGAGTTAATACGTTTGACCGTACACACATATATTTTAAAGGCTATTTTTTTTTTTGTTTTTTGGTAAAAGAAAGGCTATTCAAAATCTCTAACCGTAACAAGATTATTCAAAATCTTTAACAATCCAATCGTATCTCTAACCAAACTCAATTTGTTTTGGCAAAATTAGCGAAAGGTCCCTATAAGTGAATGTATTCAGCCTCCGGTCCAAGAAAAAACTTTTTAAGGCCTATGGTCCACTCAGCTAGACTTTTTCCAGCCTTAGGTCCCTAATTGTACACATTCCCATTTTTATGGACTAAATTGCCCCTTCAACCGTTTTGGCATAAAATTACAGGCGTTGGGAGGAAGAAGGAGACAACCGCACATGGGACCCCAGGTGGGCCCCAATGGTAGATCTGATCCGTGGATCCAGAGGAGGACCCACAGGCGACCTTAGAAGCGGTGGACCCGTGAGGAATGGGCCCCATCTGAGCCACCATCTATTGGTTCTATGAACCTGGGGCGTAGTTGCAGGTTGGGAGTTTTTGTTTGGGCAACATGCAGATGTGGGACCCAGGGGATGATTGGATCGTGGATCTGGTCCGGACATCAGGCCGTACATCGTTGGGCGACCTTGATGGTATGGGCGGATCTTGGGATTGTGATCAGTGGGACCACGACCCGAGGGGGTCCCAATCTCTTGTTGACGTCAAACTCCATTACAGAACTCGGTTCTGTTTGGAGTGAGGAATAGATAATATGTTTGGAGTGAGGAAGAGATAAGGAGATGATGACGTGTATGGGAATAGGTGAGAGAGAATGATGATGTGAGGGGATGTGAGAGTGAGCATGATGGTAACGTGTTACCATGGGGATGAGAGAGATTAGATAGTGACAGATCAACACATGCCTTTTTTACTCTTAACTGTTCCAATTTCTAACAAATATATTAGGATCTTCATTCTGAGAGATTTATTGCAGCAAACCAAAGTCCCATTTTTCTGCAGCAGTCGAACGTGGCTACCCACCTTGATCTGTCGACTGCAACAAATCCTAACCCACCTCTTTTTTTTTAGTTCCCTCTGGCCCTGACCCAACTCTAACTGACCCCACTTATTATCCATCTCTTCTCTTAAGTTACTTTCCAATGGTTTGTTTATTAAATGTAGCTGCCAGGCCTATCAACTCAATAAAAAAAAATGGAAAAAGTACTAGGGTTTTTCTGTTCAAAATGCAATTGATACCACTTGGCAGAACCCATCATCTGCATTTTGCAGGTTTAGACGGTTCCTTTTAGGTTTGAATGATATAAAAGTCCTTTGGTCTGCAGGTTTCTTCTCCTTCCCTTTTCTGACGCAGGCAACGGGCGGCGAAAGGCGGCGGCGGTTACAAATTTATCTGAGTTCTGAGTTTTTTTTATAAAGTTTATCTGAGTTTTGCGTAAATTTATCTGATTTTTTGTAAAGTTTATCTGAGTTTTTGACAAATTTATCTGAGTTTTTGTAAAATTTATCTGAGTTTTCTTCAAATTTATCTAAGTTATGGATAAATTTATCTGAATTTTCGTTAATTTTATCTAAGTTCTGGACAAATCTATCTGAGTTTTTGGCTAATGTATCTGAGTTTTGGAACAAATTTATCTGAGTTCTGAGTTTTTTTTTATAAAATCTAAATGAGTTTTGTGTGAATTTATCTGAGTTTTAAGTGAATTTATCTGAGTTTTGAGTGAATTATCTGAGTTTTTGCCAACGCCTTGCACACTTTTTTTTCTTTGGAAGAAGGACAAGGCACGTGTTGCTATTTTAGGAGTTGGCAGGAAATGAGGGGGCTAACGTGGCAGATGATTTTTTTTAGATTTATTTGTACCGTGAGTTTCAAAGGTTTGGATCGTAAAGTCCCGATTTAGATTGGAGTAGATCTAAGGCTTTCGTCGGACCCAAGCTTCCTTCGTTTCTCTCTGCAAACCGAAGTCGAGAGGAAGAAGACAGATCCTTCTTTGAGTCGTCTCGGGTTTCGCGCATCATAGGGAAAGCGTGCAAGTAAAGGACGGGAACAGGAAAAGAGTAGCACTTATATATCTTGTCGTCATCAGGTCATTAGTCTTTCTCCTCGGGTTCGGTGCGTCCGGGAAGAAACGAACTGAGCACGCTCCTCGGGACGCATGCATCATTGGTGGCTAGCAATAGATGGCGACATCTTAGAAAGGGGCAAATTGGTCTTTTCAGGTATCCAAAAGTGTGAGAGGGACCTTTGGCTGGATGGTTTTTTTTTGTGGACTGTTAGCAACAAAGTTATGTTACGAGGGACCTCCGGCCAAAGCCCCCATTGTTTTCTTTGACACCCTACCACATGGCTTAGTCCTTTCATTGAAAGGATCCAAATGTCTTAGATCATATATGCATGGATTCGGATCTGCATCAGAATTTCTCCTGGATAAAAACCTAGGTTCCATATAAACTTTAATCAGAATTGGAGACCTCGAATGCTTGAATAATCAATCCGATGCCCACGTGCAACCTACTCAACCATGCCTGAGTTCACCTAGATGCCTGCCAACTAGGATGAGTATTGAATGAAAATATTTAGATGGGGATAATAGGTGAGCCTGATATGAGACCAATTAAATAATTCATAGCCTTGTAATGGTTTTATATGGTACAATTTTCTTGTGATTAATTTCAACGGTGGACAATGTTCAAAACTTAAAAGGGATGGGATTCATCATAGGTGGGCCCTTTTGTCAAAAGAGATACTTGTTAAGGTTGGCATAATGGATAATATAAATGCACCTGTTGGCACAATAGACTACAGGAACGCACTTTCAAAACTGACTTTGAAGTAAAAAAAAAAAATTAATGATTTTAAGATGGCTAATAAGAGTGTTATACCAACCCCTAATCCACAACATACCCCTCTCATCCTCCTAATCTTGTTATTGAATGCATCCAAACGGATTCTATGCCAACATGGGTTCTCTAAAATATAACAGGAGTGCTCATGGGCCGTGCCATCTCAAGCCCGACCTACATTGGGTTGGATTTGGGCTATTCTGTTAGACTCTGGCTGAACCTAGGCTTACTTTTAAACGGGCAAGACCTGAGCCTATATACTTCGATGCTCAGCACGACCACCCCACATATTAGGCCGATGGTTTGAGTTCAGGCCTCAATGGACCTGATAACTGAACAGGCCTGGCTTGGACAATATTTTGTCCAGCCGAGACCAGCCCATGAACGTCGTATTATAGCTTGAAGTTGTGGATTGTGGCCTCTGTGGGCCAGTTGAACCACTCGTATAGTCACATGTATGGAAGAAAATTCAGCTGCTTAGTCCGTATAAATTGTGCCCTAAGTTAAACTTGATTAGATAATCATAACCAATGAATCAATATTTCTTCTAAACTTTCTTAAGGTTGATCCAAACTTGACCTCTTAGTTCAGCACTCAAGCTATTTTTGGGGGTAAATAGGAAATATATTAAGAAGCCAACTAAATAACAGGAGCCAAAACCAACAATAGCATCAAGGGATGACCAACCATTAGTCTTGTTATCAATCACTGTGAGAGAGGGAGCGAGCAAAATCATATATTTTGCTTTTTCAAAGGTGTTTAAATAGGAATTTAACACAAACACTGTGATCAGAAATGGTTGAAAAGGGTTTCCTAAGACCCTTAACAGAAAAGATCCAATTAGAGTTCCAGACAGATTCTATCTCCAATTGCAATAATTCAACCCTTCTTTATGAAATCAACTGTCTCCACAAAGTATTTCCGAAACCACAAGTTACCCTTTCTAAATTTAGCTTCACACAAGGAATTAGCCCCACGGCTTCAGCGAGTGCAAGCTGTACACTGCATCATTCCTCAAATCTAAAATATTTAGACACATGCATCAACATTCAGTCTAGTGTAAAAGTCCATGACATTTCTATGCAGTGTTGAACTAATATCAATAAATTGGAATAGTGGTATTTGACTGAACCACAACAAGGAATCGAACCAATGAAATTCTACACAAGTTCTCACTCAGTTGCAAATACACAAATTTGAGATAAGGAAATGCAATTCCTTTATTCATTAAATTCTCTGCTACATTGAAAATACATGATAGAAACTAAATATCCTGAAATAACTTTACTGAAAAGCGGTTAATAAAACTTACAGCAAGAGAGTGTTACAGAAATAGAAAAGTGGCGTCTCACAGCCCCTTCACAAATTAACAGATAAACACAGGCTCCATAAAGAAATAGTAGCAGAACAACGTACTGTTTAGCCTAAATATATTACCAAACAGTAGCCAATTACCTATACCTGGGTAAGAAACTCTAATTTTTTGACAACGTAAATGGCATAAAAACCCAATGCTATTGCAAGTGCTGGGGCACAATTAGAGTTCAAAGGGAACAATCATGTGGAAGAAATAGTCTCCAACGATAAGCCTTCTATTAACTCAAATCTAATCTGATAAATAATTCTCTACAAAGCCATATAAATAGTAAAAGAAACTTAAACCCTAAGAAACAATCCTAATCAAACTAGGGAACACAATAAAATAGAAACTAATCCTAAACACAACTTCTTAAATAAAATTAGAA
The DNA here is from genome assembly GCA_012931725.1 of Litsea cubeba. Classification (NCBI taxonomy): domain Eukaryota; kingdom Viridiplantae; phylum Streptophyta; class Magnoliopsida; order Laurales; family Lauraceae; genus Litsea; species Litsea cubeba. The sequence continues at coordinate 148,525,046 of CM022945.1, forward strand.
ATTAATAAAATTAAATAATCCTATCCAAATTATCAAATCAGAATTGTATGGGTCCCACATGTGGCCCACAAATGTATCTCATAGCAACCGTGTGCTGCTGCATCAGCTATAAAGAATTCTTAGAAGGAAAATCAAAGAAGGAAAATCAAACACGTGTACCAATTTCACTCCACTTGTTAAATCCGTGAGTCAGAACTAATGGCAAAATGATGAACAAGTGGAAACTCTGTACCAATTCCATTTCTCAAGAATCTTACGATTCATTGCTTTCGAACAAGTAGAACATCACATTGAGTTGAAACTCTATTCTTATGTAAAAACAACAACAATAAATAATCTAAATTTGAAGTAAAACGCAATACTACAGGTAATGAAGAAAACTCGATGAAATTTGTAACCAACACTGCTGGAAATCGAAGTTACCGACATTGGCGTATAGGACCTCAACTACTTTCGGCATGTCCATCCACATCATCTAGAGGCCAAAGTTACACATCTGCACAAATTCCATATCATAATCAACGTACTTTGTCCACAGGTGCTTGAATTGGTTCATTGCAATGTCGAGCCATGGTTTCATGTTCCCATTGTAGTGTATGACTGCAGCATTGTTGATCTCATCCATGCTTATGCTTGGATTGTAACCAAGCCCAAGCACATGCCATGATTTGTCCAATGGCTTTGTTGTTGAGTAGAATGTTATCAAGCCTGGGGGCAGTGTCCCTGATTTCCATAAAGTCCTATTTTCATTCTGCAGAAATTCACCAAATAGAAAACTCCCATCAGGAATACATTTATTACCACTACTGGAATCAGTCCATACTGCAAGAAAACAGAATTAAATCATAAAAGTGTACTAGTTTTAGAATGCATATGGCAGTAACTCATACAATCCTTCTTTTCAAAAATCTTTTTTGAAGGCAAGAAGTAAATGATAAGTGACATATTTACAGGAAGGGTTTTAGCCAAAAAAGTTGAAAGTCAAATTCCATTTTTCTGGTTCTATCTTAGCGTAGCCATTCACTAGAAACTCATCTGCTTCTATTTCCACTTTCTGTAAGCGAGCCCAGGCTTTTTTGATCTGCTCAATGGCTCCTTCAAGTAGTTCTTCATAGTACTAAAGATTCTCTTTCAATTGGTTGGACCATAGGTGTGATGATTAACTCCACAGGAAATGTCTTGAGTCCAGGATGGCCCAGGGAAAAGAATCGAAGCAGCACATGACTCCTTCATGCATGCTCCACTTGGCTCGGAGGGATATAGCTCAGCTGGTAGAGCTCCACTCTTGCAATTGGATTGTTGCAAGCTGGTGCCATCCTTGGCTTCCCTACTGAACATTGATGGCGGTGCCAGGGTGATCCTTGCCCAGCTAGTGTGGGTAGTTTTATTCAGCATTCATCTACCCACATTATTCGTAGCTTCTCAGATCCTTTTGTTATTTGATCGAGCAACGTTGCTGAAATCGTGGCAATTCAAGTGGGACTGTTGTTTCAAGACACAGGTCAAGACCAACCCAATGGATTGGGTCAACCCAATGGGTCAAACTAGTCCAAGAAGACTGATAGCAGATTTTCTGTGATTCATGTATATCTATGACGAAGTGTACAATTTGTATTTAGTTCTTAGATTTAGCATCTTATTATTCTTAATTATATATTGTCGATTATAATCTTAGAAAATACAGAATATATGCACAGGAAGGATCTACGATTCCTGAGCCCGGCTGAGCCCGGGGGCTTAGATCTAAGGATGTCGTTTTCAGTTCATACCAGGAATATTTACAAGAAAAGCACTTTGTACAGCAGCTGGTACAAATGAAATTATACCAGGAAAAAACCAAAACTGGATCTGCCCAAGAGGCCAAGACTACGCTCACCAATGTTCAGCACTGTAATCTTGTTAGATCAAAACATAGCAGAGGCATGGAGGTTAGGGAAGATCTTAACAGCTGTAATTATGGATAAAAAGGGCCTAGGGTTTTTTGTACGAAAACTGAAGCTCCACCAGAATGGCAGATTGCTCGAGTTGAAGAGGAACGACAGATGAAGAATTCTGGAACAGAGCTTGCTATTGGAACCCAGATAGCAAACAAAATATTTGCTGATTTTGAATGCAATGAACAAACATAGCAATGCTTATATGTCAAACAAAAACATGTGTGGGGTAAAATCTGTATTGGAATATCCCATAGACCATTCGAAATCTGGATTGGAATATCCCAAACATGATACACCAGTTGGCTGATCTATTTATAATGAAACCCTCCCGTCTCCTACTCTTAAATATCACTCAATTCTCCTACTTAAGCACAACTACACTCCTAACTCTATCCCTTCATACTCCTAAGTCCTAATTACATCAGGATACAAATACAATGACATAAAACTAAAACAAATTGAAAAAAAGTCTGTTTCAGACTTGACTTGAATACGTCAGGACCTGTGGGCCTTACAGTCTGAGCCTGAAGTGGCCTGGCTGGTTCCAGCTTGGCCTGGAGGGTGGTAGCCTGGTTTTGGCTCAATTGGGCCAGTCAGGCCTGGCCTTTTCTTCTATAGACCTACAAACGTCCATCCACATCTAGTAAGAAAAGACAATAAGATTGTTATGTTATATAGACAACATTTTAGAAACATATTCCCAGATAAAGTGTGGGCTTTGGCGGTTTAACCACATTTCACACAGGTGGTTTTATGCTCCAGAAACGCACTTTCTTCTTGAGAAGGAGGAAGGGGAATTTTAATTTCAAAAGGCTAAAAGTTTTTTTTTTTTTTTGGTCTCGATTTAAAAATGCTATAATGAGGGTTAACATGAAGTCAATCCCAGTAAACTCATTAAAAGTCCTAAAATAGGCAAAGCATTTTTTATTTACATTAATATTATCCTATATTTCATGTAGTTATTTATCCATTAAAGAACAATGTGCTCGTGAGGTTTATGCATCACAATTTAGGAATTTGGAAAATGTCGCCTCCATGGATGAAAATTGTGGTATCGGTTGCAGTAGCGACTGACCCCAAAAACCAATATGGTTGAGGTATCAATTGCAATTCAAAGTCCGTCTTGGCGTGAGTTTTTCTTTTTACCCCAAAAAAATGAAATAAATCCAAAAAACCTAGATTATTGTAAAATGCTAGAAAAAAAATATTTTTTTTCCAATAGTAACAAGTGCCCTTTTTTAGTAACAACTCTAAAGCAAAAACTACTTTTTTTCCATCAATAATAAAGCAAAATATCAGTCCCCTTAAGTCATAACATCCTATATCATTGTCTTATCTGAAACTGTGTAAATTTTGTTCACAATTAAGTACATTTACATGTATATAATAAAACAAGTGGAAATATCACTAGGTGGGAATAGATAGTAGAAGGGGACCATCTTTTCAGTGATCTTAAATTTTTTAAGAAAATTAAGAATTACAATTTAAAAAAAAATAAATGGCAACCCATCTAATAGAAGGATCCAATTGCAGCCCACGAAGTGTGAACCATAGTTGTCATTCAGACCATTTCGTTCCGGCCTGAATTCCGGTCCATTCCAGTCCCAATTCCGGAAATGGCCTTGGACGGAACGGAATGCCCCCCCTAAAAGTTTCTGGGCCCAATTCCGGTCTGTCACGGTCCATTCCAGTCATTCCGGACCCAATTTTGATTCCAATTCCAGCACAATTCCGGCCATGTTTCATCATTCCATTCAGACATAGTGAAAACTAGAAAATGGTCAATTGTAGAGTGTATTTTAATTTAAGTGATGTAAGTATGCATTTTTAGTATTATTTTAGCATTCCACTATTTTTTTCAATCATAAGTATTCTTTTATATTTTTTCATTTCTCAATCGCGTCTTTTCCGGAACAGAATATAGGAATTGACCGGAATGCCGAAACGTTCCACAACAGGGTCAAGCCGAAACAAGGACCAGAACAAAATTAACAACTATGGTATGAACATCTGCCTCACACAATACACACATGAAAAGAAACCCTAAAAGGGGTAATTACACCACTCTCGTTGGAGATGAAATCGAAACAGAAGAGAGGAAAGGGGAAAAAGAGAAAAAAAAAAGGGAAAGAGAGGAGAGGAGGGGAGGAAGAGGAAGAAGAAGAGGAAAAGAGGGGAGAGGAAGAGGAGGAGAAAAAGGTGGATCGGGCAGTAATGCTGTAGGAGCTGCGGGCGGTAGTGCAGTGATGCAGGCCCTAGGGTTAGGGTCACAAGTGTCGTGGCACAATTAGGGTTCCCAGGGAACAATCACACGTGGAAGAAACAATCTCCAATAATAAACCTTCTATTAACTCAAATCTCTAATCTCAGATCATTGATCTCTACAATGCTCTATTTATAATAAAAGATACTTCCCTAAACAAACAACCCTAATCAATCTAGGAAACAAAATCCTATCCAAATTAGAAACTAATTCTAAATACAACTTTGCCAAAATTAAACTAATAACAATTAAGAAACTCTTAAGCATCAATTAAACTAATAACAATTAAGAAACTCTTAAGCATCAATGGGTCCCACGTGTGGCACATGAATGTCTCACGGTAGCTATTGTTACTGCTGCATCATTTTCCCCCGGTTGAAAAAGAGTTCGACCTCGAACTCGACTCTTTTTTTTTTTATGTTGCTTTTGTAGATAGTGTGCACTTGAAGCGCGTCCTTGGTGAGACGAGAACTTGACCCTTTCTTTGGTGGTGCCAGCTTCATAGGACAGAGTGTTGCTTTCCACCATGCATGAATGTGTATGTATTGTCACGCATTCCGTTAGTACCATTCTTGTCATACAGCCATGGACGACCCAACAAGGTATCACAACTATCCATTGGTATCACATTACATCAAACTGTATCTTGATAATCTTCATGCCGTACTTGCACTTCATCACCTGTCATTAACCATCTAGCAAAATAGGGACGATGATGCTTCCGAACTTTCAACTGCAATCGATCAACAAGACCTTGAGATATAGTGTTCTGACAACTTCCTCCATCAATGACTACCGTGTATTCCTGACCATTGATTGTTCCTCTTGAACGAAAAATATTATCTCGCAGCCATTTCTTCGTAGTAGTTGATGTAGTCTCTTTGATGACCATGAGAGACTCAAGACCCTCCTTGGGCATAATATCCTCCACCTCCTCTTTTTCATTCTTTTTAGGATCATCTGGTATATCATTCACATCACTTTCATTCTCAATGAGGTGGATGCATTTGGGACATTCCCTTGCACGATGCCCTCGTTGGTGACAATTAAAGCATGTGATCCTATTTTGACCTTCGGGCTTGGTGAAATCTTTCTCCGATGAATCACTCGGCTTAGAACCAGCAATTGAAGAATTCTTCTGCACAACCCATTTAGATGCATTAAGTTTTTTGGCTTTGATGATGTACAATCCCCTCAGCTTTGACAGCATGCTGAACAATCTCATCAACGTTATCAAAATGATTGACTGTGAGGATATCTTGTATGTCAAGTGTAAGCCCATTAAAGTATTTGTCAACTAATACATCCTCATCTTCATTCAAACCACAACGAGCTTGCATGGTCATAAACTCCTTAGAATACTCAACAACTGTTTTAGATCCTTGTTTCAAATATTCAAAACTTGAACGTAGATCTCTGGAGTAATTTACAGGAAGGAATTTTTTGTTCAACAGATTCTTCATCTCAGTCCACGTGTCAACGGTTGTTGGTTTCTTCTCTTCTTTTGCAACTCGGCCCACCATATCGCAGCATAATTGCGAAATTGAGTTGCCACCATGTAATCTTATGACCATCCATCATTGGCTTGTGTGCAAAAATATTTTCAACACACACTAACCAACCATGAATTCATCCGGCTTCAATTTCCCATCATATTCAGGAATCACAAGTTTAATACCCAAATCACGATCAACATTGAAAGCATGTGGATATCGTTGATTCCGATTATGTCCTCCATCATCTCGATGATTATCCTCACGCCGATTAGTTTCCAAATTGGTTAATCGGGTTTCAATCCTTGCAAGAGTGTCTTGCATTTGAACCATCGTTTCAGTTATCGATAATTCTGCAACGGTTCCCCTCAAATCATCATTATTATTGGAGGAAGACTCCACTTCTACATGCTTCATGGGAGGCATTTTTGTTTAATGCAAATTTAAATTTTTTGACTGACCTGACTTGTAGATCTGCTTTCCACGATCACACTGGCAAAAACGGATCAGAAATCTGATGTTGGATAAGTCTGGTATCGCGAAAAGAAGATCCGACCGTTGATCTTGGTCAAACCTGGGCCTTTAATTCTCGGCTGATATTAGAAGTGGTGCTGGGTTGGATCTTCAACTGTGATGGGTCGGATCAGACCTGATCTTACCCGGTTTCGGCACTTAGGCCCAATCTGAAGGTAAGTCAGGTACATGTGATGAGTATGTGCCTCGGTCTTCGTGCTCTCAGAGAATGAGAAAAGGATTTTGAAACCCTTTCTGTTTCACTTGTTGATGATGGGGAAGAGAGATGGGTTATCCCGTCCTCGATGGGAGAAAAGGGCGATGAAGAGACGCTGACGATGGTGTTGCCGCTGCAGCGGTGGCGAGCGACTGGCGCTGGTGACGGTATGCTTCTTCTTCCCTTCTTCTCTTCTTCTTTCTGCTCTTTCTTTCCTTCTGCCTCTTTTTTTTTTATTTATTTATTTCTGGGTTGGGGTTTTGGAGTGGAAGCCGACGATGATGGGGCTGGATTCTGCGGTGGCGATGTGGCTAGGGTTGTGGTTGTGGCAGGCTGAGAGGGTCGGCATGGGTTTGTAGTTTGGAGATCGGCAGCGGTTTGGAGTGTGCTGGACCTTTTTTTGGGGGGGTTGGATGGTGGAGAAGATGGGGATTTGCAAAACACCAGAGCGATGGATGGATGGGTTTGCTAGTGGACAGGTGACTGTGTGAGGATTCGCCGGGTGGGTTCGGCTCGTATGGAAAGTTATGGGATGCTGAACGGAATGAGGGATAGGGGTAACACGCTGAAGATCGGGGATCGTTCGGCTTTGATACCAATTGATGTAGGCCCTAGGGTTAGGGCCGCAAGTGCTGTGGCACAATTATGGTTCCTAGGGAACAATCACACGTGGAGGAAACAATCTCCAACGATAAACCTACTATTAACTCAAATCTCTAATCTCAGATCATTGATCTCTACAATGCTTTATTTATAATAAAAGATACTTCTCTAAAAAAAACAACCCTAATCAAACTAGGAAACAAAATCCTATCCAAAGAAACTAATTCTAAATACAACTTTGCTAAAATTAAACTAATAACAATTAAGAAACTTGTAAGTATCAATGGGTCCCACGTGTGGCCCATGAATGTCTCACGGTAGCTATTGTCACTGCTGCATCATGCAACAGTTCTGTTTGTAGCAACGGTGGGCAGGATGTGCAGGCTTTGGGTCCCAGGGACTTTGCTCTACTTTCTCTCTATTATATTTCATTCACATCTTTGTTTTTTTATTTTCCCACAACATGCATTTGCTGGGTTTTATATTTTTTTCTTTTTTCCTTTTCAACCTACAAGAATAAAGGATTGAGGAAGAAAGAGGGCACTATTCATCAAATATCGGCTGAGAACAATCGATAATATGGGATATTTTGACTGACCAAGACTAATACTGATACTCATACGTACCAACTGATAGTACCAGTATCGGCCAATATTTTCATCCATGGTCAAATCATTCGTTAGCATCCTAAAAAATATTGGTTATGGAGAACAACTGGAAATATGGTTGAGAGGAAAAGTAGAAGTAGAACTATCAAAGCCAAACCAAGATTGATGGGGTGAGGTTCAATGATGAAAGTGAAGCAATAAAAATAAAGAATATAAATTAAAAAAAAAAAAACTTATGGAGTTGGAGAGATAGATTCTTTTTCCATTTCCACCTAAACCATCAGTGATGGGGACATCATGCCTAATTCCCCCAGTTCCTTCAAGGTCTACCAAAGGAGGAAGCGTAGGGTGGCGGATCAAGCTATGATGTGGATGGATGATGTGTATCATGACTTTTCTCGCCAAGATGGCATAAATCCACCGTTGGATTACCATTACGATGATATCCGACGGTTGGATTTTGATGGATCTACCATTTGAAGGAGAGAAGGCCCCATGTGTGCAATCACATAGAAGGCCCCACTTTGGGAAGTGCCACATGGGTTGAAATAAAAGGATTATTAAAGTTGAGAGGGGCCCAAGTTATTTAATGAATAATAAGTCATAAAAAGGGGCCCATCTTCATTAAAGAAGAGAATAAAGAATAGGGGGGGCCACCACTTAAGAGAAAATGGCCTTGGGATTCGTGCGCACAACTCTTCCCTCCCTCTCGTCCGTTTCTTATTGTTTCTTTTACTTTTTTTTATCATGTGATGATGTCATCACTTGGGGCTAATATTAATAGACTGTCTTGGTTTCTTTCTTCCTTATGCTATGCTATCTTGTAATGAACTTTGAGATTAATGAAAGGAATGGATTTTCCCTCTTCTTCTCTGTGAGTCTCTTGGGTTCCCCTTGCTCAAAGGACGTAACGCCTCCGGATCGGAGTTTGGTGAGAGCCCAATCAAAGGTATCCTCTTCTCTTTCTCTATTTCTTTTCTTACGAGCTATCTCCCTGCACTAACCCTAAATCTCCATTTAAGATCCTAATCATCAGATCTGCGACCCTTGTCGCTGGATCTCAACCCCAAGTTTTTTCCATTAATCCATCTCACCCAGCCCTGCCCAGATAATCACAAGAAATATCAGATTTGCACAATTGGGCAATACAAGAAATATCAGATTTGGACAATTGGGCATTCCCTAAGCATTTTGGGAGTTCTATCTTCCATTGGGATCCTACCCATTCAGTTGAGAGGGACTTTTACTGCAGGACTGCAAACCTGTTTTAGGATCAATTACCGAATTTCCCATTAGATTGCAATATTTACCAATATGAATGGTGTGTTTAAAGTTCATATTAATTTTAGTTCTAAATCTGATCTCATCATACCATATTAGGTTAGATTTGATTTTGTCCTGCATCAATCAGATATCCATATTTTTTAGGACAGTGCAACTGTTGCGTACAGATGCTAAAGCAGGTCCTAAAACTGGATGAGCCATGGGTTTTTCATCCTTTTTTTTACACGGAGGGTTTTCCCGTAGTATATAACCTGACAAGTCTACTCCCCTAGACACACACGCGCACCGGGTAAATATGGGGCGGGATTTGAACATACGAAGTGAGGAGCAAACCCAAGCCAGATGCCAGTCACCCAACTCCCAGGTGGGTATAGGCTTTTATCATATCAATAGACAGAACAAATCATCATAGCAAAGGACTTTCTTTTATGGAAAGAAAATGGATAACATAAACCAGCATGACCTCCATTCTTTTCGAAGGAAAAAAAATAACCCTCCAATGTAGGGGTTAGAATTCAAATTAGGCACAGTGAATGAAATATGCAGGTCATCTGCAGATGTGTACAATGTGCACAAAACTAGAGGCATAGATAACCCATCAAAAGAAAAGTGGATCTTCTCAAAGGTTATTAAGCTAAATGGACAACAAACATTACTACCTGAAGAAAAAGCACCACATTATAAAACTCTGAATCAAACTTCAGCTTAACTTGCTTCCACTGCATTATTATGCAGCAGTGAAGTATACTGATTACCAAGACCAATTAGGAATGGTAAAGATGTTTGCCTTAGGACCTATCATACCCTGATACTAGTATAAGCCTAGCATACCCATGTCAGACCGATACAAAAGTTGTCTTCGTAATCGATACTACACTGAGTATTGAACACAAAGTCTCGCATATCAAGAAAAGTTCTAAAGAAGAACATTAGTACTTTGCATAAAAAGCTTAATATAAAAATAATATTCCAAGTTATGATTAGGAATAGCCATATCCGTACACGTGTCATGGGTTTCCAAAAGTACAAAGCCATATCCTTGATCCCAGTATCTGTGTTTGTATCCATATCTATATCTGGTAGCTTAGGAATAAAAAGGAATTAGCTTCACGAGCCTTCAAATCACGGATTATAACACAGAGCTCATTCAACAGTCTATTTTCCCTGTCCTTTAATCCACAAGGGCCCTTTTGGATCACCATTAAAATGGGTTGCTCAATGTTTTTGCCATAGCAATACCTCATTCGCCCTGCTTTGACTATTAAGCTTTCTTCTTCTTGCCCAATATCAAATTAAAAATGGTTTCAGAAATCAAATCAAAATAGATATTTAACTTGGATGGGCAAAGAAAAAATCACGGTAAGCACCCAACCACCTGCATTGCTAGGGACATTTAATTAAGACCAACAATTTATGACTATGAACCATGTTAATCAACAATTCATTTATGTTGTTACAAACTGCTGAAATGCTCCTTCCTATCCAACTAGGAAGGAGACATTACCAGGGTTAGTACTCAAAATCAAGAAAAACCTCTCAAACTGCTAAATCACTCCAACAACTAGGAAGTAGCAGAATTACCAAAAGTAGGATGCATAGTTCAATCATACTTTGATCGTCTCCATTTAGTTAAACTAGCTACCGCAATTCATTTTGTAAGAGTTCAGAGAGTGAATTATCTAAACAGAAACTTGGTTAACAAAACAGGGAAGGGAAACTCACCAACTTCTGCCAGTAATGGTACTCCTCAGTGCAATCCTCCCCCCTCCACGCATCAAGATCAAACAAATTCATCCCATATGCCCACGCGCAAGCCTTTGGATTGAACCTCTCACTAACCTTAGGATGCGAAAAGTTCAAGTAGTGCGAGTAGCGGTGGAAAGACCCAAAACATGTCTCCACAGCCCCATTCACCTTCCCATCCATATCCATCCTCCACAACCCCGTCAAATCCCTCTGCACCACCACATCATCATCCAATAACAATATCCGGCGCAGCTTCGGATACATCTCCGGCAAGTAGAACCTCAAATACTCCAGCATCGACACGTGCACGGGGCTCCCCTGCACCGCCGCCACCTCATCGGACTCCGCCGCCGCCTCCAGCTGCCGGATCACCGGCACGTAGGAGGCATTCAAGAAAGAAAAATCCTCCGCCGCCTTCACCTCCACGTGCGCGCCACCCTCCGCCGGCCTCATCTTGAACCAAACCTGCATCGCGGCGAGGTACATCCGGTCCGTCACGACATGGAACACGTGCTTCCCGGGCTCCTCGGCGTTCCTCGCCGCGGAATTCACGACGACGGAAGTCGCGATCACGTTGTTGGAGAAGATCGCGTAGTGGAAGAGGCTCGGATCCTCGAACTCATCATCCGGCGGCGGCGCCGGCGAGTATTTCTCGGGATGCGCCGCCCGCTCCTCCACCAGCCTCATGGCGAGGCAGTGGAGGCTTTTGGGGATGGATCTGGCGGAGATGAGACTGGAGACCGTCCCGTGCTTCTTCGCCTTGGCGAGCTGCTCGTTGACGGCGAAGATCGTGTCCTTCAGCTTCTGGATCTTGATCTGATTATCGAATGACTCCTTCGCCTCCGCGATCACCTGTCGGGCGGTTTTGATCCGATCTTTCACCTCCTTTTCGTACTGTCTGAGCACGTCCTCGTCGATCGGGCCGTCCGTTTCGATCAGAGAGCGTTTGTAGGGGGATTTCTCGTCCAGATCTGAGAAATTGTCTGCCAGATCTTCGAAGATCTTGAGCTGCTTCGAGTTGTCGAGCTTGAGCTTTCGAGCGTAGGCGCCGTAGGCGTTGATGAGTGCGATGTGGTCGCTGGCCTGCTTGTAGATGAGATCTAGTCGAGTTCGCAACGGATCGGATTTGAGAGCGAGGAACGTGCGGCTGACGTAGGTCCGGACTGGGCCAGGATCGAGAGATGGACGGTTGAGGAGGCTTGTATCGATCTGCAAGAGAGAGAGAGAGAATTGAGAGATTGTAATTAGCAATTAAGAAGAAGATGAGAGTGAGGATTTGGAGATTAGAAGAGAGAGAGAGATTTGTTACTGGATCTTGATTTGGAGCTGTGGAGGTGAGGAAAGCGGAGAGAGTGGCGATGAAGAGGAGAGTGAGGATTGCAGAGAGGAAGATGCGATGAGAGGAGAAGCCGCGGTTCGATGGATTGCGGGAGCTGCTGCGTACGGTAGTCCCCATTGTTTCTACTCTCTTTCAGAATTCAGAGAGAGAAAGATATATATACAGAGAGAGAGAGAGAGAGGGAGAGTGAGAAGGGGAAGGAGCAGTGGAAGAGGAGAGACTGGAGAGACAGAGACAGGATGGTGATTGATTGGGGTTTGGGGAGAGAGATGGCAGACAAGTAATTAGATTTGAGACCCTCAAGCATTTAAAAGTATTAGACTTTTAGCCATTGCTGTTGGGCTTCGGGTGTAGTCGGCAGCTAAGGCGTGATTTGTCCTGCGTGGGACCCACGTTGTCATCATATAGTACTTTACATGGGAGGTCATTGATCCACTTGAGGCCACTTTTGATCTAAAAATGAGACTAAACTTTAACATTGTCGATCAAGGTTAGGATAATCATAAGGTGTGCTAAGATAAAGAGAGCTTTTATATCTGACATCTTTCTTGATATGTATCTAAGGTGGGTCCTATAAGCTGGAGATATAATCTCCTTTTAGATACTCTTATAATAAAAATGTCTCAAATTCTTTTTCAAATTCCACTTAAAAAGAGGTTTATTATACTGTTGGAATTGATTATGTTTAAAAAACGTTTAACTATATTTTACATATGATGAATTTTGACTGTCATATTGCACTAATAAGTGAAGTGTTTCCAAAAAAAAGTGTCCAATTGTATCAATGGTTTTGATGACACTAAAAAGGTGGGCCTCGCTCATGATAAAATTAAGTTTTAGTCGTAGTCGAAATTTTATAAATTGCTTGCTAGGATCACTTCTCGCCCCCATTGACTTGATTGACTTGGGGACCCACTAGAACTTCAAAACGATAGAAAGATAGAAAGCTCTATGCCGGTGAAGTGTATAACTATCTACCTATTAGGGCTGCACAAAAAATCCGATATCACCGTAAAACCGAACCGAACCGACCGAACCGGGCGGTTCGGATCGGTTTATAGTAGATCGGTTCGGTTAACGGTTTGAAAATCATAAAAACCGCTTACATCGGTCGGTTATCGGATTGAGCCCACGGTTAACCGCTTAAAACCGAACCGACCGTATACAATAACTTAAGTATTGTTTTTTTACTATTTTAGCCTTAGGGTTTCGTTTTTATGCGCTTGCTTTTAGTCCAAACTCTCTTTGTGGAGTAAAATTATTTTTTATATGGGTTACTGGAATGTTGGATTTTTATGTTTGCACTAAATATTGGAATAAATGCAAAGGACGGGGTATCATCATTTTGAAATTTCCAATGTTTGATTTTCAAAATAAAAAATAAAAAACAACGGTTTAACCGACCTAACCGGACCGAACTGTTTGGTTCGGTTCGGTTCGGTTTAAGCCCTCTCCATCGGTCGGATTGGATCGGTTAATTAAAAAACCGACAGGTTCGGTTTGGTTATTGGTTTTAGTGTTAAACCGATCCGAACCGCCCATGTGCAGCCCTACTACCTATATAACTATGGGAATGTATTTCCCGTACTTTCAACCACAAGCCTTCATATTCCCATCCCTCACTACCTAGATAATTACCTTCCCCTTTATATATCTATATAACTATGGGAATGTATTCCCCCCACTTTCAACCACAAGCCTCCAAATTTCCATCCCTCACTATCTAGATAATTACCTTCCACTTTATATATCTATATAACTATGGGAATGTATTCCCCCCACTTTCAACCACAAGCCTTAAATTTTCATCCCTCACTAAGCATACATGAAGACAGGTGTCAGTATCTCATCTCTCTCTCCACCCTCCTCCCTCTCCACTCTCCACTATCCTCTCTCTAAACTAACTGGCCAATAACTTCCTTCCAAAATTTGGTCTTTCCCCTCCAGCCCAATGGAGATGGCCCACCTGGTGTATTAAAATAAAATGGGTGGATTGATCTTGATCGAAATTTGGATTAAGGGTGGGCCCATTTCCATGTGATCATATTATACTTGACGCGGTAGGTTAGGTTTGGTCAATTTGTGAGGTCTATGATCAATTGATCATTTGATCTTTATCAATCAATTCATGGGTCCCAGTCCTCATCATATGATTTTATGGACGGTTATAATAGAGATGGTGGACCCCATTCATCTGGGTCCCACTAAAATATATTTGGTCAATTTGTTAGGTTTACGATCATTTGATCTTTCTTAATCAATTCTTGGGTCCCAACCTGCATAATATGGTTTTATGGACGGTTAAAATAGAGATGGTGGACCCCATTCATCTCGGGGGGGGGGGGGGGGGGGGGTTCTACTAAAATACGTTAGGTTTGGTCAATTTCTGAGGTCTATGATCATTTGATCTTTATCAAGCAGTTCATGGGTCTCAGCCCGTATCATATGGTTTTATGATAGGTTAGAATATAGATGGTGGACCCTATTAATCTTGGGGGCTCCACTTAAATAGGTTAGGTTGGGTCAATTTGTGACGTCTGTAATCATTTGATCGTTTGATCTTTATCAATCAATTAATGGACCCCATCCCACATCATATTATTTTATGGACAGTTAGAATATAGATGGTGGACCACATTCATCATGGTCCCACTTAAATCGGTTAGGTTTGGTCAGTTTGTGAGGTCTATGATCATTTGATCTTAATCAATCAATTCATGGGTCCCAGCCCGCATCATATGATTTTATGGACGGTTAGAATAGAGATGGTGGACCCCATTCATCTGGAGATTCCACTTAAATAGGTTAGGTTTGGTCAATTTGTGAGGTCTATGATCATTTGATCTTTATCAATCAATTAACCCAGCCCGCATCATATTATTTTATGGACGGTTAAAATATAGATGGTGGACCCCATTCATCATGGTCCCACTTAAATAGGTTAGGTTTGGTCAATTTATGAGGTCTATGATCATTTGATCATTTGATCTTTATCAATCAATTCATGGGTCCCAGCCCGCATCATATGATTTTATGGACGGTTAGAATAGAGATGGTGGACCCCATTCATCTGGTTCCCACTTAAATATATTTGGTCAATTTGTTAGGTCCAACATCATTTGATCTTTCTTAATCAATTCATGCCTAACCTAAAGAATAAAATATTTAAAAAAATTAATGAATGGGGTCCACTATATTTATTCTAACCGTCCATAAAACCATACCATGCGGGATGAGAATCATGAATTGATAAAGAAAGATCAAATGATCGTGGACCTATCAAATTGACCTAATATATTTAAGTGGGACTCAGATAAATGGGGTCCACCATCTATATTCTAACCGTCCATAAAACCCTATGATGCTGGCTGGGACCCTTGAATTGAATGATAAAGATCAAATTATCATAGACCTCACAAATTGACCAAACATAACATATTTAAGTGAGACCAAGATGAATGAGGTCCACCTCTATATTCTAACCGTCCATAAAACAATATGATGCGGGTTGTGACCCATTAATTGATTAATAAAGATCAAATGATCATAGACCTCACAAATTGACCAAACCTAACCTATTTAAGTAGAGCCCACAAGATGAATGGGGTCCACCATCTATATTCTAACCAGTCTTAAATCCATATGATACGGGCTTGGACCTATGAATTGCTTGATAAAAATCAAAGGATCAAATGATCATAGACCTCACAAATTGACCAAACCTATTTAAGTAGAACCCCCAGATGAATGGGGTCCACCTCCTCTATTATAACCGTCCATAAAGCCATATGATGTGTGCTGGGACCCATGAATTGATTGATAGAGATCAAATGATCATAAACATCACAAATTGACCAAACATAACCTATTTAAGTGGGACCATGTTGAATGGGGTACACCATCTATATTCTAACCGGCCATAAAACAAAATGATTTGGGCTGGGACCCATGAATTCATTGATAAATATCAAATGATCAAATGATTATAGACCTCACAAGTTGACCAAACCTAACCTATTTAAGTGGAGCCCACAAGATGAATGGGGTCCACCATCTTTATTCTAACCAGTCATAAAATCATATGATACAGGCTGGGACCTATGAATTGCTTGATAAAGATCAAAGGATCAAATGATCATAGCCTTACAAATTAACCAAACCTAACATATTTAAGTAGAACCCCCCAGATAAATGGGGTTCACCATCTTTATTCTAACCATCCATAAAGCCATATGATGCGGCTGGGACCCAAGAATTGATTGATAAAGATCAAATGATCATAGACCTCAGAAATTGACCAAACATAACCTATTTTAGTGAGACCAAGAGGAATGGGGTCCACCATCTATATTATAACCGTCCATAAAATAATAAGATGCGGGCTGCGACCCATTAATTGATTGATAAATATCACATGATCATAGACCTCACAAATTGACCAATCCTAACCTATTTAAGTGGAGCCCCCAAGTTGAATTGGGTCCACCATCTATATTCTAACCAGTCATAAAACCAAATGATATGGGTTAAGGCCCATGAATTGCTTGATAAAGATCAAATGATCAATTGATCATAGACCTCTCAAATTGACCAAACCTAACCTATTTAAGTGGAACCCCCCAGATGAATGGGGTCCACCATCTCTATTCTATCCATCCATAAAACCATATTATGCGGGATGGGACTCATGAATTGATTAAGAAAGATCAAATGATCGTTGTCCTACCAAATTGACCAAATATATTTAAGTGGGACCTAGATGAATGGGGTCCACCATCTCTACTCTAACCGTCTATAAAATCATATGATGCGGGCTGTGACCCATGAATTGATTGATAAAGATCAAATGATCAAATAATCATAGACCTTACAAATTGACCAAACCTAACATATTTAAGTAGGACCATGATGAATGGGGTCCACCATCTATATTCTAACCGTCCATAAAACAATATGATGCGGGCTGGGACCTATTGATTGTATAATAAAGATCAAATGATCAAATGATCATAGACCTCACAAATTGACCAAACCAAACCTATTTAAGTGGAACCCCCCAGATGAATGGGGTCCACCTACTCTATTCTAACCTTCCATAAAATCATATGATGCGAGATGGAACCCATGAATTGATTGATAAAGATCAATTGATCATAGACCTCACAAATTGACAAAACCTAACCAATTTATGTGGGACCATGATGAATGGGGTCTACCATCTATATTCTAATTGTCCATAAAATAATATGATGCGGGCTAGGACCCATTAATTGATTGATAAAGATCAAACGATCAAATGATCACAGACGTCACAAATTGACTAAACCTAACCTATTTAAGTGGAGCCCCTAAGATGAATTGGGTCCACCATCTATATTCTAACCAGTCATAAAACCAAATGATATGGGTTAAGGCCCATGAATTGCTTGATAAAGATCAAAGGATCAGTTGATCATAGACCTCTCAAATTGACCAAACCTAACCTATTTAAGTGGAACCCCCCAGATGAATGGGGTCCACCATCTATATTCTAACCGTCCATAAAACAATATGATTTGGGTTGTGACCTATTAATTGATTGATAAAGATCAAATGATCAAATGATCATAGACCTCACAAATTGACCAAATATATTTAAGTAGGACCCCGATGAATGGGGTCCACCATCTCTATTATAATCGTCTATAAAATCATATGATGCAGGCTAGGGCCCAAGAATTGATTGATAAAGATCAAATGATCAAATGATCATAGACCTCACAAATTGACCAAACCTAACCTATTGCGTCAAGTATAATTTGATCACATGGGAATGGGCCCACCCTTAATCCAAATCTCGATCAAGATCAACTCACCCATTTTATTTTAATGCACCAGGTGGGCCATCTCCATTGGGCTGGAGGGGAAAGATCAATTTTTAGGAGGAAGTTATTGGCGAGTTAGTTTAGAGAGGATAGTGGAGAGTGGAGAGGGAGGAGAGTGGAGATACTGACACCTGTCTTCATGTATGCTAGGTAGCGAGGGATGGAAATTTGGAGGCTTGTGGTTGAAAGTAGGGGGAATACATTCCCTTAGTTTTATAGATAATTTTTATTTAGATAAACACCCTTTCTTTCGCCACTTTTTAGGCCATGTTAAGGACCACTAGTTTCTTTCTTAAAGGCCATTCAAAATAGACCCATAAAAAACAAAAAAGTGCCATGGAAAAAAGTGGCTAGAATAAAAAAGGTGTTTAGTAATGCAAAGATCTCTGTTAAATAATTTTTTTTATATAAATGACTGAGAGTTTTTCACAAATTTCTTGAGATCCACAAGGTATTAAGCCATGAAGATTGGCTCTATGATTGTTATGAGCCTTCCAAAGATATCTAACGGTTTGGATCTTGTGTTTGGGGCCCACATATTCCATAAAATTGCATTCAATGGCTCACTTTTTGTACATATTTAGAGATTCGTAATGATCCAATGGGTGACATTTGCTCTCATGGTCATGCTTGATCTTATGAACATTTTCAGCGGTTTAGATATTGTTTTACACGCCCATACATAATAAGAAAAATTGAAAAGCGTCACTGCTCATGGACAAATCCAATATTGAGCATAATACATCAATGGTTATTTTTGTTTTGAAAATATCTTGAGATCCACAAGGTATCAAGTCTTGAAAATTAACCACATAGCCATTTTCAGCCTTCCAAAGAGATCTAATGGTTTTGATTTTGCGTTTGGGGCCCAAAGATCATAGCAAATTGCATCCAGTGGCTCTTATTTTTTACAAATATTTCGAGATTGGTGATGATCCAACAGCTGAAATTTGGTCTCACGGCCGTGTTTGATCTTGTGAACACTTCCAACAGTTTGGATCGTATGGAAGCTCTCCTATTTTGATAAGAAATAAAAAACGGAATGGGGCGTGAATGGATAAAGTTATTGTTCACCCGCCTCTTCTTTTTTGCCTCTTAATTCCACATGCAGCCAAAGGTGACCTATGGGAGATAGAGGCATTGTATCTATTTTTCTACACCATTTAGAGGCATTGTGACTTTGTCAAGCGTCTCTATGTTCAAAATCTCTACCCGATTTAGAGATTTTGACAAATAAAGGCAAAATTTAGACCTGCCTAACATAGGCTTAGTGTAGGTTGCTTCGTTTCTAGTTTAATTATTGAGAATTGGGTTACAAAGATCACAAATGGGGTTAATGTCAGAAAGATTCTGTGCATGCATTCCCGAGTGGGAAGGCAATCGTGCAAGAACTTCTAGAGAAAGAGCTTCTACTTGGAAGGTAATTGAAGGGACCAAAGAATGTGCTAAGGAAGATTCAGAACTCCCCATTCACCTGAACTTTATATTGGACAGGGGAAAAGCATTTCATAATCCTAGCAACAAAGGTAGAATGGAAACTAAGCTTGTTAAGGCAGGCTTCTAGGAAGGGCCAACTAATAGTGTCATAAGCCTTTTGAACGTCAAGCTTAACTGCCACCATTGCCCTTGACCCTTTAAGTCTAGGCATCCCGTGGATGACCTCTTTTGCCACCACAATCTGGTCCAGAGCATGAAGTCTCTGGACAAAGGCCCCCGGGAAGGAGATATGATTCTGGAAAGGATGGGTCTCAGTCTATGCACCAAAAATTTCGAGATTAATTTATAGGCAACATTGCACAAACTGATTGGTCTATAGTCTTTTAGAGTCAGCGGGCCTTCTTGTTTTTTTTTTTTGGATGAGGATAAGAATGGATTCATTCAATCTGGGATCCAAAGTGCCATGGGAGAAGAAATCAGAAGCCATTTTATGCAGGTCCGAAACAAGATATCTTAGAAAGATTGATAGAACTTAGGATTGAAGCCATCTGGTCCATGAGATTTGGTTGGGTTTATAGAAAAAGTGACACGGCGGACCTCTTAAACTGATGGGATCCTGGTGAGGCTCATGTTTTCGGACTGGGTAATGGAAGCTTCCAGGCTTTGAGGGATAATGAGATTCACAGGGGATGGAGGTTGAGAAGGAGCTGAGAACCAAGAAGAGAACGATTGGTGACAGTAATTTCCAAATCTTTTCGATCCGAGATGGTCTGGTCTTGTTCAGTCTGCAGAGTAAGGATTTTTGTTTTCCTGTAGAAAAGTTTGGCCGCCATGTAAAAAAACGAGAGTTTGAGTCACCCTGAGTTAGCCAGTTGACTCTGGATCTCTAGACCCAGAACTCTTCAATTTGAAGAACTTTTAAAGAGTTTTGAGTTTGGAGTTCCCTCTCCAGGGTATCCAAAAATTGGGAGTATTAGTAAGTTGTTGCCACCTAAATGCCTGCAATACGACGCTTAAGCCGATCCAGCTCCCAGAAAATATTATCGAAGCACTTTTTATTCCAATCCGAGAGCGTAGAAGCCATACAACCCAGTTTGTCCAATAAGGGGATGCTTTGACGGGGCCATTGGTTCCGAGCCCAAGGCTCAAAAGGGGGGTGGGAGTGCCACATGTTTTCATACCTGAAGATGCTTCTATGATGAGCCTGGGGTAGTGTTACGCCCCCGGCCTGAGAACCCGTTAAACAAAGTCCTTAATCCGGGGTCGTGGCGTGGCGAGCCGAAAAATTTCGCCCACACACGCTTGTTTCCCACAGGTTTTCCTCGGTAAGGATCCTCGAAATTCGATCCATCAATACAATAATCACATTCACAAAGAATAAGTTACGCGGAAGCATTGTAGCAAATAATTAATTCCAAACATATAAATAAAATGGATATTTAAGACTAGTATCAAAACGAGAAACATATCATATATGGGCCCCAAAGTTAATACAAGTTCATACAAATAAAAGTTGTTTAGTTACAAATTCCCAAAAGAAAGCCAACAACGGCTATAAACATATCCCAACAAAATATCAACCCAAAATGTGGTTCGTAGCTCAAAGTGCGACACGATGTTTAAACAACATCATCTGGTTGCCACTCACATTCAATCCGAGCTAAGGGTTCCTCCTCAAGCTGCATCTCAACGGCGGAGGGGTCAGGATCTTACACCAAACAAAGAAGGTCAGACACGACGGTCTGGCAAGAAAATATAATAGATAACAGGATAACATGATTTATAAAACATTTAGAAATCATGATAAAATAATTGAGAAACCAAACATAAATATTAGTGGGAAATAAATAGACAAAATCTAAAACATAAATAATCTTAGAGAAGATAACAAACTGATTTAAAATCATTGGCAAACCACATAAAGCTATATTCTCCTACTACCGAAGTAACAAGAGCAAACAGACCGAGCCGTAGCCACATATAGTGGGACGAAATACAGAACCGTAGCCACATCATGTGGGACCGGATAACAGAACCGTAACCACATCAAGTGGGACCAGAAAACAGAACCATTGCCATGGTCGGTACAAACAGAGTCCAAACTGCAGTTGGCAGAAAATTTTTAAAGGTCTCAAGTCGGGTGATCAGCCCAACAAGGTAACCTAAGCTTAGTGGTGCCATTATAAGTCAAATGTCCAAACTGTCAAAACCCCGGACCGAGGACCCGTTAAACAAGACCTTAATTCGGGGTCGTGGCGCGACGGGCCGAAAAAATCCGCTCGCACACGCTAGTTTCCTACAGGTTTCCGCAGTAAGGATCCTCGAAATTCGATCCAACAATGATTAATAAGAATCACATTCATACGATTAAATTATGCGGAAGTATTGTAGCAAACATAAAATTCCATATCATATGAGTATAATGAGAACGCGCAAGATTAGCATAAAAAAGAGAAACATTCTATAGGTAGGCCCCAAAGTTAGTTTCAAGTTTAAAACAAAAGTAAAGTTAGCCAATAATTACAATTTTTCCCAAAAAGAATAAGCCAACAATGGCTATAACAAAATCCCAAAAAGAATAGTATCTATTCCAAAATGTGATCGAAGCTCCAAAAACAACCCGACGTCTTAACGACATCATCGGGCTGCCACTCGCCTTCCACAAGAACTATAGGTTCTACCTCGAAATGCGCCTCAACAGCGCGGGGCTCGACATCTGGCACCAAGCAAAAAGGGTCAGACACGACGGTCTGGCAAGCAAATATAACAAATAACAGGATGAAAGAAAGAGTAAAACATTAAGTAAATAAGAACCACAATCAAAATCCTAAATAACAGAAACGACAAGAAAAAGGATAGACATCTCGAATATTAATGAATTCCAAGACTATAATAAGTTAAAATAAACAGGAACCATAAAATAAAACATCAAACGTATAAAACATTGGCAGACCATGTATAGCTAAATTCTCCTGTTACCGAAGTAACGGGAGCAGACAGAACCGTAGCCACTACTCGTGGGACCGGAACGAACATAGTCGTTAACAAACAGAACCGTAGCTACTACACGTGGGACTGGATATAAAACCGTTGCTATGGTCGGTACAGACATAATCCAAACTGCAGTTGGCGAACAAATTAAAGATTTCAAGCCGGATGATCAGTCCGACAAGGTAACCTAAGCTTAGAGGTGCCATTAGTGTAAAAGTTTGAAACCTCAAAGTAATATAAATCCGTTCATAAAGATATATTTCCAAAGTCGATAAGAAAAATACTCCGAACAAATACATATCTCACATATCGATGAATCCAAGCAAAATAAGATGAGTAGTCTTATCAATGTCTACTAATGTGGTAAACCACCCTAAAGCATTTAAATAAATTTATAAAGGAAATCTGGACGAAACCTTTTTAATCATGGAATGAGTGTATGATGATTCAATAGTCTAATGCGAGTCGTCTTGATATACATTTGACCCCCTATTGTCATCGATTAACAGGAATTTGGTGCCACAGAAGATCCTAGACAATAAAAAGGGATGAAATGTACATTGAGACTTGGAAGGATTCCCAATTGATTTTGTTCATAATTCAAACCGATTTACATAATGGTTCTAGGCTTGTAAATGGGCTGAATAGGCTTCACATATAGAAAAGGGTTTGGGCTGAATTGGGCTTGAATGTGGGCTTGAAGTGGACCTGAACAATAATCCAATGAGTCCCCAAAAAGAATGGTTTAAACCCTTTTTAAATCAGGCCCACATCTGGCCTTAACCCAAGCTCAAAACAGTCCTCAAAATAGCCCAGATCAAACCTTGAAATGGCCCAAAAATCAGATCTTGAAACAGCCCAAGCAGGCCTTGAAACAGGCCCAAACAGTTCTTGAATTGGACCCAGAACCAGGCCCCCTGGCTGGGCTAGGCTCGCTCGAGGGACCCAAGGTCCGCTCGAGCGAAGCCTAGACAGAGCCTGGGTCGCTCTAGCGGACTGGGCTCTGTCCAGTCCGGCTCAGCTGGGTGTTTTTCCTCATTTTCCCATCTTTTTTTATCCTTTTTGTTTCCCCTTCTTCCATACATATTTTCACCATTATTTGGGCCCTTTCTTGACCTCCTCAAATCAATCCAATTAACCAAACCTAACACTTTGAAATCAAAGTTTTCTTCCATTCTTTGAATACAAGAGCTTAACAAAAGAAGATTAAATTCCAAGATGTCCAATTGAAAACAAACTTCCCATTCATTGTAAAACAATAACATAAGTAGAATCAAACATATACATTACTCCATTTAACTAAAGTAAATCCATGAATCATAAAAGATTAGAGCATAGGAAGAAATGCCATAAAAAGGAACTTATAAAACAAAACCATCATATTAGTTGTAGAATCCACTTGCCTCAAGCCAAGATGAGAGAAATATCACTCCTCAAACAATCCTCTAGGGCCTCAAGCTCCCAATCTACAAAAACCCCAAAATTTCCCCAAAGAAGAACCCTAAAAATCAACATGTGCAAATCTCAAGGGAAAACTCTTGCATGTGTGATGAAAACACTCTAAATGAAGAGGATAACAAAGATTTCAAGTTTGGAAAGCCATTGCTAACCTTGAAGAACTCAAACAATGAAGAGAAGCTTGAAAGAGATCCTTGCCCTAGCTCGAATCCTTAGAAAAACACATCTTTGGAAAGCTTGAATGATGAGGAAGAAACCTAGGAGATCAATCCTCCATGAAATCTCCAAGAAGTGAGGTTCCAGAGGAGAGAGAAAGTTGCTGGAAGAGAGTGAAAGCCCTTGGCTCCAGAACGTGCAGAAAAAAATAGAATGAAGGAGAAGAAGAGAGCTCATCTCTTGGGTTTTGTGGGTCCCAATCTTCACAAAGCTAAAAATGGCATTTGCGAGCCCCGAATGGAAACGACGAAGAAGACAAAAATGATCAACGAAATATCTATTATCCAAAGAGTATATTTTTGTCAATTTCTGAAATTTTTGAAATTTGGGTACAGATTTTGTGTGAAAGGTCAATTTTGCCCTTTTTATCGAAAAACGCGATTTCTGATCATTAAATCGAAATTGTCAAAACATAAAAGTTGATAATCTAAATGAAATGAGTCAAAATGCACAAAAATTGGGATTTTACAAAAATCAAAGTTAAACCCCAAAGATTCACACGCAACACACGGGCGCCCCGGCCCGCGTCCAGCCTAAGTCAACGACTCTCAAAAATTCCCAAAGCTATTCAAACATTCTAATCTAGCTTAAGAAAATAAGCTAATTGTCCACTAACCCCACTTATCAACTAATCATGATTAAAATATAATTAAATACTCCAAACCTGGGTCGGGGTCTGACACAAACCGATACAAATCAAATCATAATGATAGTGCATTTCCGAAATCGATAAAAGACTACTCTTCAAACAAATACAGATTGATAAATCTAGACAGAGCAAAGGAGTAGTCTTACCGACAAAATCAGACGTGGCGAACCACTCAAATTCATTTCGAAACGATTTATAAAAAAAATTCATATAAAGCTCCCGAACTTGGAATAGAATAGTATATTGGGATTCAACGGCTTACTGCGGGTAGTCTTGATGTACGCTTAACCTCCTAATGTCGTTTATCAATAAGAAATTTGGTGCCACTGAAGATCTTCGACAATTAAAGAAATAAAGTATACCTCAAGACTCAAAAGATTCCCCGAGTAATTTCTATCGTCAAACAATTCCATCCTTTCCCATTTAATTTCATGTTTCAAAAATAATGTTGTCTTTCACAATCTATCCGGACTTCCAAGCATTAATAAAGGTTTAATGGACCTCAAATAGAAGAAGAGAAATAGGTTAAAACAAACTTGAAATGGGCCTGCAAAGGGACTGAAAACAGCCCACAAAACCCATCCAAAATTAAGCCCAGATCTGGCCTAGGCCCGTTCGAGCGACCCAGGGTCCACTCGAGCGAGGCCCATCCAGTAACTGGGTCGCTCAGGACCAGGCAGAGCCTGGTCCGCTCGAGCGAGCCCATGAGCGGCCCATGGGCTCGCTCGAGCGGACTGGGCTCTGTCCCAGTCCGTGTCGAGTGCAGATTTTTGCACTTCTCCTCTTCTCTGAAATCCCTTCTTTTCCTCCTTCTCTTCCTTATATTTTTCCAAAATCTTTGGGCTCATCCTAGCCTCATCAAACCCCATCAAATCTCTCATATACACTATCCATTCCATTGATTATCCAATAGATCAAAACAAACAAATTTCTCCATTCAAGAAGATACAAAAGTCCATGGAACATAAAGGAATGATTTAAGGAAGATGAATCCAAGAACATAAAACATTTCAAAGAAGCTAAATAAAAAACATTACATGAACATATCAATATGAAACCATGATATGAAAAGAAGAAGATACATATGGAGAAGGAATTCATAAAATCAATCATATTGAGCAAATAACCATGTTAACTAAAATATTAACTTGCCTTGGCCAAGAAGAGGGGTAAATCACACTATGATAGTCTCTAACAAGCCTTTAGCTCACAATCTACAAAACCCCCAAAATAAACAAGAGAAAACCCTAGAAAAATGAATCCTTTGCAAAACTTTATGAAAACTCTTTGCATGTTTGAGAAAAACTCTTCAAATGGTTTGAAAAGCCAAGATTTCATGAAGGGAAAACAATGGCTAACCTTTAGTAGCTTTTGAACCAAGAAAAAGAGCTTGAAGAAGAGCTTTATCATTGCTCAAAACCTTTGAAAAAGGTATCTTAGAGAAGCTTGGAAGATGAGGAAAAGGTCTAGGAGATCAATCCCTTGATTTAACTTCAAAAAGTGAGTGTTCTAGAGGAGAGAGAAAGTGCTGGAATGAAAACCCTAGGCCCTCTTCAAATGTTGCAGGAAAAATGAAATGGGGAAGAAGGAGAAGAAGGGTCCTTTAAATATAAAGTGACAAGTGGGCCTCAATCTTCTAAAGGCTGAAAAAGGCATTTGAGGGCCCCGAACGAAGACGACGAAGAAGACAAAATTGTTCAACAAAATTACTTTTCAAAAAGTACATTTTGACATATTTTGAAATCTTTGAAGCTTGGGTACATATTTTGTGTGAAAAGACGTTTTTGCCCTTTTTCTCGAAAAACGTATTTTCTGAGCTTCAAATGAAATTCGATAAAACATGAAAGTTGTCAAAAACAATAAAATAAGTTGAAAAAAGTAAAAATCAGAATTTTTCAAAATAAGAATAAATTCCCCCAATCTCACACGCAACACACGGGCGCCCCGGCCTGCGTCAAACTAAATTTATCGGTTCTCGAAAATCCCGAAAGCTATTCAAAAGTCTATTCCAGCTTAAAATTAAGCTAATCGTCCTCTAAACCCACTAATACACTAATTGTAATTAAAATAATCATTGAAAATACTGAACCTGGGTCGGGGTCTGACATCCTTCACCCCTTAAGACCACATTTGGTCCTCCAAATGATCACTAACCTCTAGAAAGAGCTGAGGGTATTTCTTCTGGACATCATCAAGAAGTTCCTAAGTGGACTCTTCCGGTCCATGATTCTCCCAACGAACCTTTACGCACTGAATTATTCTGTTCCTCAACCATGCTCTTTAGTGTCAATAATCTTGACCGGCTTCTCGATGTAGGTGGCATCTTCTTGAATTTCCAACGGTTCGTGATGTAGCACGTGTGTAGGGTTTGAAACATATTTCCTTAACATCGATACATGAAACAAGTTGTGCACACCCGAAAGTTCTAGACGCAAAACTAATCTATATGCCACTTCTCTAACACGACTCAAGATCTTGTACGGTCCAATGAATATCTTTGATAATTTGCCCTTATGTCCAAATCTCAGTGTTCCTCTGACCGAAGATACCTTCAAAAATACTTTGTCTCCAACTTGAAATTGTAGATCCTTCCTTCGAACATCAGCATAACTTTTCGGTCGGCTTCTCACAATCTTCAGTCGTTCATGAATGAGCTTGACTTTATCACTTGTTTCTCCAACCAAAGAAGGTCCATGAAAACTGCATTCTCCGACTTCTTCCCAACACACTGGGGTTCTACACTTTCTGCCGTACAACGCTTCGAAAGGAGCCATCTCTATGCTCGAATGGTAGCTGTTGTTGTAGGCAAATTCATAGAGAGGTAAATCCTCATCACATTGACTCTTGAAGTCTAGTACACAAGCTCTAAGCATATCCTCAAGGGTCTGTATAGTTCTCTCCGATTGTCTATCAGTTTGTGGATGATATGCCGTGCTGAATTGAAGTTTCGTTCCCATCGATTCATGTAGGGTCTTCCAAAATCTTGAAACGAATCTATTGTCTCGATCTGAGGTTATGGAGATCGGCTGACCGTGTTGGCTAACAATTTCCTTCACGGAGGCTTGTGCTAAAGCTAACATATGCATTTTCTTCCCAGTCTTCAAGGGTATAAGACGTGCATATTAAGTCAAACGGTCCACAATGACCCATATTGCATTGTTCCCTCTGCTTGTAGTCGGTAGACCCAAAACAAAATCCATAGTTAAATGCTCCCATTTCCACTTTGGAATTTCCAATGGCTGCAAAAGACCTGGTGGCTTCTGATGTTCAGCCTTCACCAACTGACATGTCATGCATTTAAACACGAAGGCTGCTATCTCCCTCTTCATATTATTCTACCAAAATCTACTCTTCAAATTGTGATACATCTTCGTACTCCCCGGGTGCATAGAGTACCTCATGTTGTGAGCTTCAACCATAATATCATTTCTCAAGTCATCTATCTTTGGAACACAAAGCCTGCCACGAAAGTACAAAACTCCATCCAAAATTTGAGAATTTGGGCGTTCTGAGATGTGCTCCACAATCTTTGCTAAGTCTGGATCCTGCATCTGGCTGTCCTTGATTTTTTGAATGAAGACAGGCTCAGATACTGTCATATTTGCCAACATAACTCCTTTCCTCAAAGGTTGGAAATCCACTCCTAAGTCTTCAAATTGGTGAAAGTTATAGAATCCTTGCAAACTGGCCATATTCACTGATTTTCTGCTTATCGCATTTGCTACCACATTAACTTTCCCCAGATGGTAGATAATCGGAAAGTCGTAGTCTTTAATGTACTCCATCCATCTCCTCTATCTCATATTTAATTCTTTATGAGAAAACAAGTATTGGAGACTACGGTGGTTTGAATGCACTTCAGAATTTTCTCCGTACAAATAATGTCTCCACATCTTCAACGCAAACACTATTGCTGCCAATTCCAAGTCGTGTGTTGCATATTTCTTCTCATGTTCCTTCAGCTGTCTGGAACCATAGGCTATGACATTTCCATTCTGCATCAACACACAACCCAGTTCGACACTCGAGGCATCGGTATTAACTATGAAACCGCCATTGCCTGAAGGTAAAGTAAGAAATGGTGCAGAAGTTAGTCTCTTCTTCAATTCCTCAAAACTGGCCTCACATTTTTCTGACCATACAAACGGTATGTTTTTCCGGGTTAACTTGGTCAAAGGCGCTGCAATCGACGAGAATCCTTGCACAAATCTTTTGTAGTAGCCCGCTAAACCCAGAAAACTCCTAATCTCTATCATGTTCTTTGGCCTTTCCCACTTGACAACTGCTTCAATCTTTGATGGATCAACTGCCAGTCCTTCCTTAGAGATGATATGGCCTAGAAAAATGACTTGCTCTAGCCAGAATTCGCATTTTCTAAGCTTCGCGTATAATTGATTATCTCTCAACAACTGTAATGAAGTCCTCAAATGCTGCTCATGATCTTCTCTTGACTTGGAATACACCAGAATGTCATCAATAAAGATGACTGTGAATTGATCTAGATAAGAGCCATAAACACCGCCGGTGCATTCGTTAGTCCAAAGGGCATCATAAAAAATTCATAGTGCCCGTATCTAGTCCGGAAAGCTGTCTTTGGTATGTCTGATTCTCTGACCCTCAATTGATGATATCCGGACCTCAGATCTATCTTCGAGAAAAGCTCTACTCCTTGTAATTGATAGAATAACTCGTATATTCTTGGCAAATGATATTTATTTTTAATAGTCACCTGATTCAACCTTCTATAATCTATACACATCCTCAAGCTTCCATCTTTTTTCTTGATGACCAACACTGGGGCTCCCCATGGTGAAACACTTGGTCTTATAAAACCATTTTCTAACAACTCCTGCAACTATAACTTTAGCTCACCCAACTCTGCAGGAGCCATTTTGTATGGAGCAATAGAAATCAGTGCAGTCCTCGGCATCAACTCTATTGTGAATTCGATCTCCTTAACTGGTGGTAAACCCATAATCTCTTCTGGGAAAACGTCTGGAAACTCGCACACTACCGGGATGTTCTTCACCCCTTGAGATTGTTCATCCTTTGTGACAAATGCAATGAATCATTCACATCCCGTTCTTAACAATTTGGCTGCAAAAAATGCTGAAATAGATCTAGCCGGGGAAATCCTTTTCTCTCCCTGAAATTTCACTCCAGAGGATATTCCATCCAATCTAAAGGTAATGGTCTTGCTATAGCAGTCCATGGAGGCATGATATCCCGCTAACCAATCCATGCCTAAAATGACATCGAAGTCATGCATAACTAAGATAATAAGGTCTGCAGGGAATGTGACATCTCCTATCTCCCCTGAGCATCGAGGGTAAAATGTATTACACACAACCTGTTTCCCTACCGGAGTTATAACAGTCAAGATAAATTCTAACTCTCTAGTAGGCACACTAATCATTCTAGCAAACACAGGAGATATGAAAGAGTGGGTAGATCCTGGATCAAACAACACTTTAGCCTCTACTTCACAAATTAAGAGTTTACCTTTTACAGCATTGCCCGCTGCATCAGCGTCCACTTGACTGAGGTGATTGAGGCGGCCTTGCTGGTGATGTCTATTTCTGTTCTGATTCTGCCTCCCCTGTTATACATTTCTATTCTGTTGCTGAGGGGGATGGGCATTTGTATGCTGCTGCTGTGCTTACCTCTGTTGATTCTGCTGGAGTGCCTGTCTTGGTGGCTGCTGAGGTGCCCTGTTGCCTTGGTTCTTATTGTTTGGACAATCCTTCATCTGATGATTTGTGCCACCACATCTAAAGCATGCATCTGTGGCCCTATAACATTGATGAGAAGGGTGGTTATTGCCACAATGTTCACACCCTCCTTGTGCTTGAGTGTTAAGCTGCTTTCTCTGTCTCTTGCCTTGATAGGATTTTTGCCCTTGGTGCTGCTATCTCTTCCTTTGTGCGTCCTTGATAATCTGATTATTATAATCTTCAAATTTATAGGCTCTTCTGATAGCCTCTTGGAAAGTAGCGGGTGGTACAACACCCAAAGCATCTCTTGAAATAATGGGATTAAGCCCATCCAAAAACTTATTGATTTTCTTCTCTTCTGTGTCCACAAGTTCTCGTGCATATTGAGAAAGCCTTTCAAACTTGGTAAGATATTCCAAGACTGTCATATCATCTTGCTTGAGCAACTGAAACTCCGCTGCTTTTATCTTCTTAATATGTTCAGGGACATACTTCTCAGTGAACTGTTGTTTGAATGTGGTCCAAGCAATCTCGTTCTCGATATTCTGATAGCCATCCTTTTGGTCTTCCTCCAAATATCTGCAAGTCCAGTGAACATGGAAGCTGCTAAATGAACCTGCTGTCTACCAATGCATGTGAAGATATCAAAAATATTCTCCGTGTGGGCTATCCAATCATCTGCTGCCTGTGGATCTTCTTGTTTTGTAAACTCCTTCGGTCCTCTTTTTCTAAATTTCTCAAACAAGGCATTAGGATCCCTATCTCTATTCTGGATGAGAAACTGTGCTCCCACATTAGGTGCTGGCACTAGATCTGGTCTCCAACCCAAAACTTCTAACAACTATCTCTGAACTTGAGCTAACTCTTCGTCTTTCTTTGCCATTTGTTCTTGAAATCTCGCTTGATTTTTATTTGCTTTCTGTTGTTTCTCAATCATCATCTGCATAAGTTGTTGGAATTGATCTGACATCTGATTCTCTACCCCGCTGCCACTGTTACTACCCGAAGCATTTTCAGTAGTTGGAGGTCTGCGTGGAGCCATAATGCTGCAAAACAACTTGTTAGTACAACAAAATATAATAAATAAAGTGCACCCAAAACCCAATTGATACTAACTAACGAGCAGTACTCTAACGAATCCTTGCCACATTCCTATGTTTCTAATCCATTTTTAATTGCCTCAAATATTTCTCGCTCTGATACCAAGCCTGTCACGCCCCCGGACCAAGAACCAGTTAAACAAAGTCCTTATTCTGGAGTCGTGATGTGGCGAGCCGAAAAAATTCCACCCACACATGCTTGTTTCCCACAGGTTTTCCTCGGTAAGGATCCTCGAAATTCGATCCATCAATACAATAATCGCATTCACAAAGAATAAGTTACGCGGAAGCATTGTAGCAAACAATTAATTCCAAACATATAAATAAAATGGATATTTAAGACTAGTATCAAAATGAGAAACATATTATATATGGGCCCTAAAGTTAATACAAGTTCATACAAATAAAAGTTATTCAGTTACAAATTCCCAAAAGAAAGCCAACAATGGCTATAAACATATCCTAACAAAATATTAACCCAAAATGTGGTTCGTAGCTCAAAGTGCGACACAATGTTTAAACAACATCATATGGTTGCCACTCACGTTCAATCTGAGCTAAGGGTTCCTCCTCAAGCTGCGTCTCAACGACGGAGGGGTCAGGATCTGGCACCAAACAAAGAAGGTCAAACTACAGTTGTAGTCTCCAAGAAGCACCCAGGGGGTGTGGTCATTGCATTTGGTGTTCATGAATTGGGTTAGAGTATCCCAAAGTTGCCAACAACTTTGCCAGTCGGGGGAGGCATAGATGGCTGTGAAGAGTCCGTTCTTCACCTTGTCAGATATGTAAGATCTATAGAGGGTGATTTGTTGGGTTGACGTTTGGATCAGATCAGTGTGTACTCTCAGAGGATCCCAGCAGACCCAAAGACCACCCCTATGGCTAGTACTAGGGAAAACTACATTGGAGGACAAGTTATTAGAAAGGAGCTTGAAGGTGTGGTTGTTTGTGACATGCTCAACTTTCATTTCCAAAAGGATCACCATTGAAGGATTATGGGTATGCAACAAGTGTTTCAAATAGCCGTGAAGAACTCTACACCTCACCCCCCCCCCCCACCCCCCACCACCACCACCACCACCACCACCACCACATCTCAGATCAGAGTCGTCATAAAAAACAATTTTAAAGGATGTTGGTGTAGAGGGCTTACCTTCATGTATGATCCTTAGAGCTTTATTTACCTTTGAGAAGTCGAACTTTAAGTATTTTCCACATGCAATATCGTAAAATGCGATATTCTACGACCATCTGATATGGCACATTATCGTAGGAACAATTCGGTGGGAAATATTTAAAGTTTGACCTTTGTGGGGCAAACGTCAGATGTAAAACCAGTCGTACCGTCAATATCGCTTGAGAATTTTATAAAAGAATACTTTAGATACACCCTAAATCGAAAATGGCAATTTAGTTTTCCTCGTACCAAATTGGTCTTCCCACCAAAAAAATCCTTTTTTCTTACTTAATTTTTCACCCTAAACAGGCAAAAAGCGGAAAAAAGAAAAAAAATAGTTTTCCTTGGTCTTGGATTTGCAGAGGAGGTTGCAGATCCGAGAAGAAGCCGGTTCATTCAGTGTGCATCTGAGAGAGAAGAGGTGGGCCACATCCATCATAAGATCCTAGGTGTGCCATGGATTTGTAGAGAAAATCTAAATCGAAAGAGGTTTGTTGCTGGCCTTGTTGATCGGTGAAGGGACTTTGGAGTTGTGGTCTTTAATCATTAAGTGGGCCACCCTAATTGCTGTAAGAGGGTTGAATTTCTGTGAGTGTGGTGGGCCACAGTTTGTTTGATTTGAGCAGTCTGGATCTGCCTATTGCGGAACTCATTTTGTTTGACCTGTCTCTGTGCAATCTATGGTCGAGGAAGAAGAAGAACCCGTGGCAGTGAGTTGTCATCCATAACACATAAAAGGAGAGGAAGATCGGAACCAAGAAAATTAGGGGAAACAATGGGAAGAAAAGTTATATTTTATAAATGAGAAAAAAAAACATGGTCATTATCATAAGCAAAGAAGAGAAAACCCATCACAAGTTTCACGGAACGAAGAGTGATAAACCATGCCAGGAAAAATAGATTACGAGTTCACAATTATCTTTTACTTAGTCTTCTAGGATGGACATTACCAAAAAAGTCCAGGAAATCTAGATCGTAGAGAAGTGAAATCTAGATTTGGAAGAGTTTGGAGATTATCGTTGGCAAGTTTAGAGAAAACCCATGTTGGATTATTGGGAGAACTAATGGCCTGTTTGGCATCGTTTTCGTGTTGTTCCTGATTTTGTGCTCAAATAAGGTTGTGCTGAGATCGGGTTGTGCTGAGACTCTACTCTCCAGTGATTGTTTGGAAACATTATATTAAATTACTTTACAGAGAATGTGTTGTATGGAACTTGTTTGGTAACATTATAAAAGTTATGCTCTAAGGAGTGGACATAAGATTTACAATGTGGGACCCACCTTTTATTGTTTGCGGCACTCTATTATTATTGTACATAGGGCCCCCTTGTAGAAATTACAATGTGCTACCCACCTTTAAAAATTAGAACATGGAACCCATATTCATAGGATTTACAATGTGGGCCCACCTTTATAAAAATTATAACGTGGGGATACCTTTTTGTAAATGTAAATATGGGACCAAATTACAATATGGTACCACCTATAGAAATTAGAATATGGGGCTAACATTCATAGGATTTATAATGTGGGTCCACCCTTCGTGATGGTGACCATATGACCCACATTTATGAATTACAAAGTGGATCCACATTTTTTGTGATTGTGAACATAGGGCCCACCTTTAAAAACTACAATGTGGTGCCCCGCCTTTAAAAAGTAGAACATGAGTGCCATGCATTCTTAGGATTTATAATGTGGGTCGGGCATTATAATACAGGGCCATCGTTTCTGTTAATTGTGAACACAGGACCCACCTTTAAAAAATAACAATCTGGTACCCACCTTTAGAAATTCTAACATGAGGTCACATTCATAGGACTCACAATGTGGGCTCACATTGATAGGATTTACAATGTGGCTCCATCTTTTGTGATTGTGACTATATGACCCACTTTTAAGAATTATAAAGTGGAGCCGCCTTTTCTGTGATTGTGGACATGGAACCCACCTTTAGAAATTACAACGTCATTCCCACCTTTATAAATTAGAAGACAGGCCCACATTCATGGGATTTATAATGTGGTTCTACCATTATAATTTTATAATATGGGCCCACTTTTTGTGATTGTGACCATGTGACTCACGTTTAGAAATTATAACGTGATGCCCACCTTTAGAAATTGAAACATGTATAAGCAAAAAAAAAAATTGAAACATGGGGCACACATCCATAGAATTTATAATGTGGTCCCACCATTATAGGAATTATAATATAGGCCCCATCTTTTATGATTGTGACCAAATGACCCACCTTTAGGAATTACCAAGTGGGGCCACTTTATTTGAGATAAGTGAGAGGATTTGAAATCTTTAAATGTCATTCTTTAAAAGGCAAGAGATAAGTATGGAACAATTGTGCCAGTGGGTTATTTCTTAAGAAAATAAATTTTTTGGTTCCAACTTTCGTATGCCAGCGGGTTAAGATTCTGAGATTCCTTCTAGTGAGACCAAATTTTGAAATAATGATTTACTCATACCAAACATGTTTTATACAACCTTATCTCGTAGGAACATGGGAATATCTGAATGGCATGATGCCAAACGCACTCTGTAAGGTCCGTGACCTTATTTGGTCAGTTGGGCCCAATATCAGGCATTGACCCGTTTAATTTGTTATTATTACAATTAATTGTATTTTAGATATTTAAGTAGGTTTAGATCATGAGCGAGTTTTTTTAGCATTAGAATAGTGTCTGTGTAGTTTTGTACAATTCCGAGTTCGTTTGATCATAGCAGGGGGGGTAGTTTGCAATTTAGGAAAAATTGAGTGTCTTTCCAAAATATTCCAAACGCCGTGATTTTTGGTTCATTGGAAAGGTTTCGACGCGCTGATCATTTTTGTCTCTTGACTCGTCGCGATCCGACAAATAAAAACCCTTCAAGTG
Source organism: Litsea cubeba (assembly GCA_012931725.1). Lineage (NCBI taxonomy): Eukaryota > Viridiplantae > Streptophyta > Magnoliopsida > Laurales > Lauraceae > Litsea > Litsea cubeba. Next base: position 148,560,543 of record CM022945.1, read on the forward strand.
GTCCATTCTTCACCGGACCCATTAAAACGACAACTTTGGTCTTTTCCTCTCTATCTTCTTCTTAAACAAGGATTAACCTAATCCTTTTCATTCTATCTCTGCAACTGAACGAGAGCAGCAACCCCCATTTCTTCCTCTTCCTTTCTCAAGCCAGAACTCTACCCTAGAAGATCCTACTCGAAGATTCGAACCGCTAATCTTCATCCTTTCGATCTCCTCTTTCTTCCGGTATCAATTTGGTAAGATTTTGTACAATCTCATATTTTCAATCATCTTCCTTTTGTTTATATTAACTCTGATCTTAATTCTTTTCCTTCCTTTCTTCTTCTTGGCTTCCTAGATTTCGTTTTATCGGATTAGGTTCGTGGGTTTCGCGGTAGAAAGTTTCTCCTTGAGTTTTACCCAATTTCCAATCTTCTTGGTTGAGGCAAGTGGATATGCAATTCATAATATATATGTCTGTATTGTTTTCTTTGATTGATGATGTTCTAATGATAGATTACCTAAATCCCAAGCTTGTGTTGAAATGGGAATTAATATGTTAGGTATGGATTCGGGGATTTGGATTGATTAACTTTAAATTGGTAATCTTCTGTCTATTTAATTAATGGATGAAATGTGGATGGAATGGACTATGGGGAGAGCAGTAGGCTTTATCTTATGCAGGTTGTAGCCTTTTGAAAGGCTTAGAAATGGAGGAAAATGATTGGGGGCGGAAGAGTTTTAGAAATGGCCTAAAACTGCATTCAGCCCGTACTGTCGGTCAACCCTCGGTCAGGGTTCGGTTAGCCGAACCCAAGGTGTCAGTCAGCTAAGCCCAGCTCGGTCAAAAAACCAGAGAGACATATTTTGGCCTGATGAACGTTGGTAAGCCGAAATCCAAGTTTGGTTAGCCGAACTCAAGTTCGGTCAGCCGAACTGGTAATTCGGTCAGGTCTCGGTCCGAATTCCAGAGAGCTGATTATTCAGCTGTTTGAGTTCGGTCAGCCGAACTCGAAGTTTGGTTAACCGAACTGGTGACTTCGGTTAGCCGAGGGCTAACTGAGGGTTAACCGAAATTAGCCTTTTGTCTTGTTTTATTTCGGACTAAGACTGAAACCCAGGATTTGGGACTTAGATGCTGGAAACCTCTAACCTACTATCACATGACCATATATGGGATTGAAATTGAAACACATGGCTTGGTGTAAATTCGATGGGTTGTCTAGGTATTCGTATATTACGCATGGTGTAACCGAATGTGTATGAAACTGAATCGACCGATGCATAACATGATTGTTCACTAAGGGATTCCCTTAAGAGCATCGTCGATCCGAATTCCACACGTACTCTGTTAGAACATGTGGGATACATGGATGACACCACTTGTCTAGGTTTGAATTGTAATTCTTCCTTGATTTATGACTTGTATCTATTGATATTATTCCTTGTACACTCTCTTGACATAAAATACTTAACTAACTATGAAACATAAATTTTTATAGAATTTAGGACTTGGACTTGACTTAGAGTGTACCTTAGGAACCTGTGTTTTGTAATTGATAAACATGACTGGCTAGTAAGGAAAGGGATTATCACGTGGTCTGCTTGTCTTGTATTGTCTTGAATGAGATAATTCATTTGATCATGTCTTGTACATTGAACTAGCCAGACTTGCTTGTCTTATTTGTCCTTGTGTCAACACCACTTCGTTATTGTTTGCATATCATGGCCATATGCAGTTTGGGGTTTTATTGATGGGTCGGTTACTTGGTCGTGGGGTGGGCAGTCGGCGTTGGACGGTGTCCATGGCGTTGAATAGCTGGAAGCGGGCTTGGACCGTGCTGCTATTCCCAGGACAAGGAGCTAGGATCCCACTAGAGCCAGACCTTGGTATCAGTAGTCTTGTCTGGATTGTTACTGGTACCCCGGGAGGTGGCTTGGATATCCTCGGAGTCTTCCTCTTGTTTTCTTATTTTGCATTGCATTGATAGTGGTTATTGCCAGATGATTGCTATGACTCCTTTTATTGTTTCTATTGATTATTATTCTCGCTTTATGCCTAGCTTCGCATTCCTTGTATTCATATGACATGTACCGTTGACAATAAAAAAAGTCACTTTGCCTCCTCAACATCAAGAAAGCTACATGAAGCTGCAGCCTGCCATAAATAGGCAATGCTACTACCAAAAATCAAATCTTGTCAGAATCAAACAAAAACTGCAAAATCCTTCAAGACAACCAAAAGAGAAGTACACAAGAAGTTTCGGGCCATTTTAAAATCATTTGGCCTAACTTCACTTCTCCGATAACTAAACAGGAGCTCTCGGCGGCCACAGTATTAAAGACACCAAATCTTCGATCAGAGCCTATGGATGGTCTCAAAATATGTCCAAAAGGCTCCATGTCAAGTTCCAAGTCAAACCGATAATGTTTGACCCTACATCAACCCTCGAACAGCTAAATCAAGCCTCTCGGCGGCGAGAACCACTGAGGCCATCACTAATTAAACAGAGCACATGGCTGGCTTCAAGATAATTACAAAGGGCTGCACGTCAAATTTCAGGTCATTTCGACAACATTTGACCATACTTTGACTATCGAAAACCAAATTAGGCCTATCGGCGGCGAAGCTCCCCGGGACCACGGTTTCCAAGATAGAGCCTGTGGATCATCTCAAAATGACTCTAATAGGTTCCCTGTCAAATTTCAAGTCAATCGGACATCGGTTGACCGCACATCGAGCCTCGATATCTTCCTTGCGACAAAATCAAGTCTACTGGCAACATGACGCATACGGCTTCAAAACTCAAAGAAAAGCCTATGATCGGTCTTATTTATTACTCAGGAGGATTCACCTTAAATTTCAGGTCATTCCGACATCGTTTGACCCAGTTTCAGCTTCTAACGGAAACTCGGCGGCTCTGCGCGACAAAGAGTTTGACTTTCCCGGAAAATTGGAAACTTTGCACTCCAAAATGCAAGGATTCTCATCAAGTTTTCTGCAGGGAAATCAGGCCAATAAATGTTCAAAAATGTCAAGAAAAATGCAGAAGAAAAAAGAATGAAAAAATACCTCAAAACGGCCGCAAAATGGGGACCAAAGGGGAAAATTCCTCCCAGGGTCGCCGGCGATCCTATGCATGGTCGCAGGCGACCATGGAACCCCGGGTCACTGGGTTCGCCCTGGAAGGCCCGTTTTCCGTTGTTTTTTCACGATTCGAAGCTTCCAACTCCTTGGATTTTTCAAAATTCATACTTTCGAGGCACCAAATCCTTCGACATCCGTCAAAATCACGAGTCAATCGTCAAGAGTATCAAAATCAATATCGATCACCAACCGGTCAACCAAAAAGTGCGTTTTTTACCCGATCGATCGAGAAATCGACAGGACAGATGGCACCGACCCGCTGTTGATAATCAATGCCTGAAGTTACGTGGTCATCCGATGTTGATCTACATGAAGATCCATCAATGATCATCGCCAAAAGAATCCCAAAAGACGCGGCACGGCTTGTGACTCTTTAACTGCTCGGCGACCACTTAATGCGATTAATTGACTAGTTTTATTGTAGTCATTAATTCATTTCTTTGGATGGCCCAATTAGAAGCGAGCATCCAGGAGTTACAAGTCAATTGATTCATGGCATTTAAACCATGAAACTCCTCCCATCGTGGTGATTAAAGGCGACCAAATGCCCTCAATCTCCACCGACCAATCAGAAGCCAAGAAAAAGGAGTTACAAAATAAAGAAATAAATCTTGTAACTCCTCCCTTTATGTAGCTTTATGACAATTAAATCTCATAAATCCTCCTAAATGGCCACCTAAAAGCCTATAAATAGGAGAGCACTCCAAAGCATTCCAAAGATCGGAACACATTTCCACAGATCAGAGAGTTTGGAAAATCCGGAAATCCAGACAAAAAAAGGCATCAGAAATCTAAGAGACAGAAAGAGAGAAAACTGCGAAAGTTCTTGTCACACCTCCAAAATCGGGATCCTGTAGTGATCCGATCTCAAGGAGCGTGATTTGGGGTTAATTAAAATTTTGTATTTCTCCCCAGGATCCGCGTGTGTGAGGAAGGCAAAATTCCCAAACACATCAAAATATTTCGCGGAAGCTTACAAGGCGTTGCGACCTAGAATCCGTGGCCATCGGGTTCCGCGTCACACCGAACCTATCAGCATAAAGCTGTCATAGCAATATTCAAACTCGGACTGGAACAAGACATGATATCAAAATATACAGAGCTGACAGTAACATGCTTATCATTACCCAAGCATATTCAAGTTATAATTTAACAAGTGCATTAATTACATTCCCAAGATAAAGGCTAACAAAAGCCTTAAAAGAATAACAAGCTAAAAACAAATACTACCCAAGTATGTAACGAAACTCTGGAGTTAAGCATGACATCGCTGACACAACAAGCCTGCAAAACTCATGGCTCAAAAGCCAACCGCACACGAACTAGCTCAAGACGAGAACCTGCTACCTAGAGCACCAAAGTGTAGAATATCAGACACGACGGTCTGGCAGGTGATCAATTTAGGCAAGAGCATAAACAAAACTAAAGCTTAAAAGAAATAATGCTTAAAACATTTTACTGAACTTGAAACATATTTACAAGGTTTAAAATAATGCATGAGGAAGATGCTTATCAAGAAAACAAGATGCCATGAATGATATACGAAACAAAACTAACATGAATACATGTAATATCATGAATAGTAATCCACAAAGAGCCCATCCTTTCTCCATCATTCATGATGATTAGAGTAAGCACGCACGACAAGCACGACACGCAAGAACACGAACCCACGCTACACGAGGTAGACGGGAAAACCGGCGGCGGAACTGGAGCACGCACGATGTGTATAAAATATACGACTAGTCTGCAGACAGTCCACAAGTTTAAGGACGCCCGAACAGTGGATCAGACTAAAGAGGCAGTCCAAGCTCAGTGGTATTTACTTAAATTCATGAATGCACGAGACAAAATATACTTGTGAGACAATTCACACAAAAAGGAGAAAACTACTTGTCAAGCTAGTAGAGACTTGCCGTTTGAAGCCCGTGGTTGACACGCTTCGCCCCATGGTTAAGGGTGCCGCCCGGACCAAGTTCTTATATTTTCCCTCATCGACCACGCACAAGGTGGACGATGTAAGCAAGACAAGACACGATAGCATGAACTAGTAACACGTCAAAAACACGAAAGTAATCCCCTTGTTTATTCTTAAAATAAATCTTCGGATAAACTTGTACTTGAAATTTCAAAGCGAGAGCACGACTATTTTTATTGAAACAATTTCTCAAACTACCTTGTACTTGAAATTCAAAACAATGCACGATGATATTTCTTGTATCAAAACGAGGTTCGAAAACAAAGTCTATCAAGCATATGTTAAGACCATTCGTTGACTCTTGTGAAATTGAAATCCAAATACCGGAAAATAAAACGGATTGGTGCCCCGAAGTTTAAAAAGGTATTTCAGATTTCACATGCACAATGTCAAGTTAAAGGCCCTTCACATATTCTAGTTTTTATTTCAGAAGAAATCCATCAAAACAGTGTCTTTTCGCAAGCCTCGGTCAGCCCTCGGTCAACTGTCGGTTAACCGTCGACTGACCGACAGCCAATCCTCGGCTGACCGACAGATCCCTGAACAAAACTGATGCTCTCTGGAAAAGGGACCGACATATTTGTCGGTTAACCGAGAGATGACCGACAAATTTTTCTGACGAAATGTTGCTATCTGGAAATGGAATCGACAGGTGTCGGTTGGCTGTCGGTCGACCGTCGGTCAGCCGATAGCTGACCGACATCTGACCGACAATGCACGGACAGTGTATTTCAGTTCAGATTTTGCATTTTTTCTTCCCTCCTTTCATTCTTATTTCTGAACCACCTGCACTCCCCAAGCCTCCATGCTTTCCAAGGGGTAATTTCAAACATTTTAAACCATCCATGACACAATTTAAACCTTCCAACATCGAAATCATTCATTATTAAATCATGTTATTGAACGACTTGTAAAGCATTAAACAAGATACATGCTTCCATTCAAAACAAGATCTCAAGATTCAGAAAATAATTAGTAATCATGCTTGAAAATGATTAAATATGCTAAGAGAGGTTTAACAAACATGAAATGAAAAGCTTGGTAACAATGGCAATATTTTCCTAAATCAAAATGCCTAAAAATCACAATGCATCATAAAAACCCAAAATGATTACTTGCCTTTGTCCAAATGCTAAGCAAATCTTTCACAAATCCAATCAAAGAGTTATCCCACGAAATCTACACAAAAGCCCCAAAATAGAACACGCAAAAATCACATTTTGGTCACTAAAAATCCCCATTTCGAAAATGAGTTTGAAAGTTAGAGAAAAGGGCTCTTTGAGATCTAAAAGAACTCCATGAAAGAGATGGGTTCAAGCTCTTACCCATGGCTGTCCAAACAAGGAAAAACAAAGAAGAAATGGTGGAGATTCAGCTGAAACCTTTTTAAGGAGATAGTAGCAATCGAAAGCTTGAGATGAGAGGAAGAAAATGGTGAAATCTGATTGAGATTTGGAGCTTCCTAGCCTTGGATCCAAGAGAAACAAGCTCGGGGAAGAACATGGTTTTCTCTTCCCAACTCTAGGTCAAGAAGTTGCAGGAAAATGGTGAAATGAAAATGGAAGATGGGGAAGACAACTTAGTAGCTTGGAAATGGGGCCCATTCAGCTGAAACTTAAAATGGCCAAAACATGGTCCTGTGGCCTCCGGACGAGATCGACGAAGCAGACAAAATCGATCATTGAAATTTCTAGTTTCCAAAAAATATACTTTCCCTAATTTCTGAAATTTTCGAAATTCAGGTACAGATTTAGTGTAAAATGTTATTTTTGCCCATTTTTCTCGAAAAAACGTGATTTCTGAGTCTCAAATCCAAACGGATAAAACATGAAAGTTGTTAAGATCAATAAAATGAGTCAAAAGGAATAAAAATTAAAATTTTTCAAAATCAAGAATAATTTATCACAAAAAAATACATTTCACAAAGGCCGGGTCAAACCAAAGTCAACGGTCCTTAAAATCTCCAAAGTTAGGAAAAAATCTATCAAATTCAAAAGCCAAGTCAAACCCACTACTAATCTTACTCAAAAAGAAAAACCATAATTAAAATAACACTAAACCCAAAAATTGGGGGTCGGGGTCTTACAATTCTGCACCGGCCACCACTACAAGGTGACAAAAGTCCCTTAGGTCCTTGTGTTCTCCTTCTGCCTCCAATGGCTTAGACGTGGCTTTTCAGCCCGTCTACTTAGTTTTTTATTGGACATAGGACCTCCTCTTGGTCTTTGCCCTCTAAAAATATGAGTTTATAGCCAAGCCAAGCGAATCAAGAGCATCCTCTGTTCTCATCTATATGGATGATGGCGAAGTCCATACATGGCTTGCGACCGCCAATCTGAACGAGTCCCCCACAATCTCCTGAGAAGTTAGATCCTCATTTTATTGCTTTTCATTATAGTTTATATTTTTCTAAAAGAGACAAAAATCACAACTCTTGTCTTTCATTATTGATAAGAATTGTAAATCGGCTATAAGCGCCAAAATCGGCTATAAACACCAAAAAAATAGCCCTTCACGGCAATCAAGAAAATATCTCTTTTCTTAAATATGTGTGCAATGAAAAACATGAAAGAAGTTGATTTCCTTTTTACTTGCGAAGGTCGATCCCCGGATCACCATTTGCAATTCCAAGTAAAATAGAAAATCTGGCACACCCTCACACAAAAAAATATTGATGCACGCCTTTACCCCCCCGGGCGTGAAAGGGTCGGATCAAACATACTCCCACGTCCGCCGATCTCGGTAGCACCGAGCAGAAGAGTGGTCCATCAAGCTGGCTCCACCCGGTGGGACACGTTCATTTGAGAATACGATGCTTGGAAATGAAATATTTGCATACCATATTTTTGCTCTATGCTTATACTTCTTTTCTGGATTCCTTGGCTACTTTCTAGTTGGTGGTGTATGTTAGATTTCGCATCTAAATAAAAAGAGATTTTTCAAAAAAAAAATCTTAAAATAAACTAAAAAAAAGATTTAAAAAAAAATAAAAAAAAAATCTTAAAAAAAAAAAACTTTCGTCATTTTTGGGTTCGGATCAGAGAAATTTTAGTCTCCTCCCTTCTGAGCATTGGCGCTCGCGGAAATCATTGAGCCCGTGTTCAGATTGAAATGCCTTTTGCTCTCTTTGATGAACCCGATCTTGACCTTTCAAAAAAAAAAAACTCGTTATTTTTGGATTCAGATCCGAGAAATTATGGTTCCTTCTCTTCTGGGTATTGGCGCTCGCGGAAATCATTGAGCCCGTATTTGGATCAGAATACCATCTGCTCTCTTTGATGAATCCAGTCTTGACCTATCAAAACAGAGAATCTCATTTCATGGATGCGGTCTCCAAACATTTATGTCTAGCGGTACTAGTACGCCCTTTCAGGGTCTACTGTATTCGCGACCGGCACATTTGTAACTCCAACCTTATATTCTTCTTACCTCGAGCAAGCTCTGCTTCTCGATAAGTCGAGTTTAGGTTCACAATTGCTTCTAGCAGTCACTGGGACGCTCTTCTAGGATCACCATACTTGCGATCAGAACAATTGTACCATCTATGGCTTTTTGCCTTCTTCATGTCGTTTGGGTCATGTCCCTCGAGCGATTTGAATAGACAAAACCATGGAACTTCCCATTTATGATCATTATATTCTTGTGATTACTAATAGATGTGGTCTTGTTTTAGAAATTTATCGAAAACTAACAATGGCAGTTTCACTAACCATTACTTTCGATGAGAACAAGTACCAACTCATACTTCAACAGAAGCAAAACACGCGCACTTACAAGCGCCCCATCAATTGCCGAAGCGTCAACTCCCTTGGCAACTCTCTGAACTCAGGGTCGACCTCGACTCCCCGGACTATCGTCTTTGGGACGCTGGGACCATTCTCACTTCCTGAGGAATAAACTACTCCTTCCAAGAACCAGAAGCTCGCTTCCCAACGTGTCACTACCATGACACCAAAGGCGAGCACCAAAAAGCCTGAAGCCCATGACACCCCACGAAGCCTCGACCCACAAACAACCAGGTCTATCCCAAGACTCGGTCCCCAAGACCTTCACCAAAACAAAGAAGGTCCCAAACATCCACCAAGCCAGCATACCTGGCCCCACTCAAGGAGAACCAGTTCTACCCTCTTGCCTACACGAAAGAGGAAAGACCCATTTCCAACCTGACTCCCAAGTCAACCCAGCATGAGCCGACTTGTTCCTACAAGCCCAAAATCAAGTCATGCATCACTAGGCCTCTACAAGCACCTGCTAAGGCCTACAATCCTGCAGTTTGACCCTTCATATCTACAGGGGCCGAACTAAAAAAATTCAAAGCTTCGCTACAACAGGCGAAGGACCGGGTTCGCAGCCTAACCTTGCCTAGCTACAAAGAAGACAGGCTTGGCTGCTGCGCCTGAGGGAGCACATCCTTCATTGTCAAAGCCCAGCCAGAGCTGACTGAAGCTCAAATTGCTCATCGTATACGCCGCCGCGCATCGTATCGACAAAAGAGACTAGAGAAGCAAAGGACCCAACCTCCTACACTTCAAGTCTCTCACAAATGGGTCGAAAAAGAAAGACACGACCAAGTTGCTGCTGTCCATATGGTTGGAATAATAAAATTACGCCAAAAGTCGGCAACAAAAATCCATGTCCGACGTCTGGTGACCCGCAACGTCTCTAGGACAAGAAGACATTCAGAAGAATCCCCTCCTCCTTCAAGCCAAGGACGGCAGAGTGATCCTTCCTCAAGCTTTTCATCAAAAAGAATGAGCCCCAGCTTAGTTACCAGGACAATTTCTTCGTTTGAATCTCAAGGGATGAACGTCTTGGCTACAAATTCTGAGCGACTACTTCGCAATCCACCTCAAGATGATGCGATCACACGCATCCAGCAGTTGGGACAAGGCCAGCAGAGAATTAAAACTCTGATGGAAAACCTTGTCCTCGCCTTCCAAAATCAGGCGAACAATGAACCTCCTCCAAATAACGAGGAAAATGAAGAAGAAAATGAGTCACGCGCCCTTACCAAAAAAGACGTAAACAGTATCATCGCAAAAACAAAGGAAGAGGATATACTCAAGGAGCATGGGATCAAGCCACCATATCCCTTATGGATGGACTCGGTCTCGTTCCCCACAAAATTCAAGCATCCTACTCTCTAAACATATACGGGGAAAGGATCAGCCAGACAACACGTCATCCACTTCAAGATCTTGACGGGAGCTATTGCGGATCAAGATGCACTCAAGATTTGCCTCTTTGCAAGTACCCTAAAAGGTACGACCTTTGATTAGTACTCCACTTTCCGAAGGACTCCATCCAAAATTGGGCCATGTTAAAGACACGCTTCCTAACTCACTTCAAAGGTGAGGATCATCCCGCTACTATGGCTCAGCTGTGCAGCCTAAAATAGGGGGAGGATGAGTCAACATATGACTTCATTCACAAGTGGAAAGCAACGGCGTACAAATGCTCTGATGTACTGCCACAAGTGTCACTAGTCGACATCTGCCGAAACAACATGAGAGGCAGAATCTGCTCCATGATCATCGGCAGCAAATCAAAGAACCTGGGAGAACTCCTAGAAGCTTCCATGGAAGCTGAAACGGTGATTAAAGACCTCAACAGTCAGAAATCATCAAGAAAACAGCCAACCGCCATTGCAACCTCTAAAATAAATAAAAAAAGGTCCTCAATGTGCAGACCAAGTCAGCTCCTCAGCCACCAAAGAAAGCTAAAAATAAAGCTGCTGGTAAGAGAGCTGAACTCTCTGATGCTTTCAAAGAGCGAGTAGAAAAGAAATACCTGTTCGATGAAAATGTTGATGAAATCTTCGGGGCTCTCGTGGCAAATGGCAAGCTCACCTTGCCTGAACCCAAAAGACCGGATGATGTTGGCAAAACCTACGATCCTCGATACTGTCTATACCACCAGATGATCTCGCATCCTCTCAATCAATGCTTCGTTGTGAGAGAGAAAATAAATGAGATGTGGAAAAACGGAGTCATCACCTTTGACAAAAACTATGGGTCTGCCTCCGTCAACATGGTGTCATGTGGATAAACATCAAAATCACCGAAGAAAAAGATCACTACTTCCTTCAAGGTGATAAACAGAATCCAATCGTCCGAAGAACTGGTTCCTTACCCGACACCAGATGGACAACCCATATGGGTACATCCCGATCTCCTGGAAGATGAAACTGTGAGATCGTGAAAACAAAGCCTACAGCTCAACTGTGAAGGCAGGCTAGGAAACATCTTCTCAAGCTCAAACGGCAAGAGAAGACCCAGCCAAAACAAGAAGTCCAAGAAAAGGCAGAGGCCTCCTCTACCGCTTCACTGGAGGAAATAAAAAGCCCATTCCATAGAATTTAAAGGCGGTAAGAAAATTCACTCTCAGTGATTTCATGCCACCTCAATTCAAAGAAAAAGCCACGCAGGGGGCATCATACTCTTGCAATTCGGTAATTGGATTCTCCATTGATGGATACGAGTCCAGCGACACCGATGATGGATTCGAATCCAACTACACCGATGAGTGGGAGGAATCCCTTGAAACAGGAGAATATCTCTCCGATGAAGAATGCGTTCCTGAAACTTACGTTATGCCAGTAGTCTGGTGTAATCCCTTACAGCCACAAGGATCTTGGTCTGATGATGAAGAAGACCAAGAGGCTGTACATGAAAATGCTGTTGACCCAGCACCCGTCATTGCTCCAGTAGAAATCAACCATGTTGAGCCACAAAGAGCAGACGAAGAAGAAGATTTGGCTCCCATGCCTGATCTTGAAGAATATGTAAGGATCTTACAGCATCTCGCTCTAGAACAAGAGCAAGACCGCGTCAACGAGCCTCCTCGCAATCCAGAGGCTGAAGACCATTAGGTACATCCTCCCTTAACTCCTGAAAATGGAGAAAATTGCTGGATAGACGATCCTCTTATATTTGAGGATGAGTCTGACTCCGAACAGGTAACGTCTCCTGTCAGAGCTTCCTGTAATGTGATAATTCGGGATTATAGCTCTTCGGAAGCATCGTCTGATGAGATCACTTATACTCCGGCGATGTCTAGCAATGTATCCTCTGGAGCTACCTCGTCTCACGTGACTTTCACTGAGGCAACACCTTCTCAGGTTTCTTCTCCTGAGACCGTGACTTCAGAGCTTACACCCTTCCTGACTGAAGAATCCCCAGCTATTGATGCTTGGGACGATGAATTAGTCAACGAAGAAGAAAGGTTGCTAGATGATGCTGTTCAGGACTTGTTCCCGGAAAATGCTCCGTGCAACACAATCACTGAGGATGGCAACTCTGCTGCATATACATCCTCAGTAAATGAAAAACGACAGCCTCTTGATCTTGAAGACAATCTTCCAAACGAAGGCCCTTCTCAAGAAGCTCTCGAAGTTGGTAAAGGCACCCGCTCTGGTAGGGATTACTACAAGAATTACAACCAATCTTCCTTTACTTATGTAAATCCTTCGGGAAAAGATGTTGTAAGCGCCCCCAGTGGCAACCATGATGAACATGCAGACCCTAAGGAGGCTTTCAAGTATGACTTGATTGAACACTTCAAGCACATACCTGCACGTCTGCACATCCTACACTTATTGCGAATATCTCTGCGCACTCGTGATAATCTCATTTCAGAATTACAAAAGCTGAATGAGGATGTCGACAAACATGCCTCGTAAGTCCTCCAAATTGAAATGGACTACTAGGTCAAAAACTCAGAAACTTCCTCAAAGGGAGAAAAGAAGAAAACTGAGGGATCATGCATCGAATGCCTCTCAGTTCAAAAGGCAACCAGTGCAACCATCGCCTTCACTAAGGAAGACCTCTTACTTGGCGAAATAAGGCACAACCGACCCCTGTACTTCACAGGGTACATCAAGGAAATGCCTATGCATAGAGTTCAGATCGACCCAGGTTCTGCACTCAACCTCATCTCCACTTCGGCTCTCGAAGAGTTGGGCATCCCACCCAGCAAGCTGAGCCACACATCTGTATCTATCTTTGGAAATGATGGGAGTACTCAAAGGCCTATCGGCAAAATCAGGTTCAAGTTACAGATCGGTGATCTTATCTCTGAGGTCACTATGTATGCAATAAAAACCCCTTCATGCTACAACATCCTTCTCGGACTCCCCTGGATCCACGAGAATGGTGTTGTCCCTTCAACTCTACATCAATGCATCAAATTCGTCAACGACAACGGCATGATACATCGAGTCTTTGCGGACAGAAAACCCTTCAAAGGTAAAGAAGTCCACTTCGCAGACTCCCAGATGTATGAAGGTGAAAAAGAAGAAGAGGAGATAATATCCTTCGCCGAAAATCTCCAGAAAGATAAAGGCAAGGCTCCTTAACAATCACCGGAAGAAAACAAACCCTCCGGTAAATTTGAAGGGAGCATTCAAACTCCCTTCGTCATCTCCCTCAAGACTTCGAAGCCTTTGGTCATCACAACTAAAGTGAAGAAGGCAAAGCAAAAGTTTGGGGGCAAATTTGTTGTCTCTTTTGTGTCTATCATGCAAGACACGGATTCGGATTCAGAGCCAGAAGACGACATATCATCAAGCCAAACTGACACTCAGCAAGTTCAGCCTGCTCTTACTCCAATAGAGACACCTGCTGATGTAGAAGATCCTACATATGCTTCCTTCGTTGTTCCAGCAACTTCAGCAAAGGAAAAACCGATCTTCTTCCATAGATCGGATGCTTCTTCATTAAACTCCATGCTTTAACCTTTCCAAAATGAAGGTATGCCTCAACTATCCTTATATAGTCCTGTGGCACAAGCTATTATGAAGAAAATGGGCTGACGCTCAAAATCCAGTCGGTTTGGGAGAAGGTCGCGGTATTCTCACACCATTGGGGCCCGCCTTGACCAAAAGCCAGCTGGAAGATTGGAGACTCTACGGCCATGTAGAAAAGTATTCATACGGGTTAAGGTATGATCCCGACACTCCTCTGAGATAGTTGACACAAAGGCTAAAAAGTTGACTTATCGACCATGCCTCAACATCTCGTATCCATAAAGACATCGATCTCCCTGGATATCTCTTCAATGAGTTACCTGACAAAGATCTAGGAAGCTCATCCAATTGGTATGATTTATCTGATGATGAAGAGCAATTGTTCGATAACACAGACGTATGGTATTCTGACCCAGAAGTACCCTCGTCTACAAAAGAAGTACCTTACTTCGACCCGGTTTCAATAGGCGATTGGGATCATCCCATAGCAAGCCTTGAGAAGATCACTAATCAAGAAGACCCATGGAAATGAACAAAACCTTGGTCTAGAAATACCCTTGAAACCCTAGAAGGTTTCGTTGAGCTGGAAGCCTCCGAAAATATTGTGGAAGAACCACCTTCGAACCTTCCAACAGAAGATCCTGTTCAAAAGATAGACTTGGGAACACCAGATAACCTACGTCCTGTATTCATAAGCAAGAATATAAAGGATGATGAGTTACTCGAGTATATCGCTTTTCTTCGTGAGTTTATCAATTGCTTCGCATGGTCTTGCGCTGAAATGCCTGGTTTAGACCCCAAAGTAGCAGTTCATAAACTTAATCTTCAAGAAGACATCAAGCCTGTCAAACAAGGCCAAAGAGGATTTCGTCCAGATGTGATGGATAATATTGAACAAGAAGTTCAAAAACTCAAAACCGTCGGCTTCATCCGTGAGGAACAACATCCTGAAGGGTTGGCCAACATTGTCCCCGTGACAAAGAAAAACGGGCAGATCAGGGTCTGTATTGACTGTAGAGACCTGAATGGCACATACCCTAAAGATGAGTTTCCGCTACCCATACCAGAGGTAATGATTGACAATACCTATAGATTCGAGCGAATGACATTTATGGATGGTTTCTCTGACTACAATCAGATAAAGATGCATCCTAAAGATGAAAAACATACATCCTTTTGGACCCCATTTGGCATGTATTGTTACACTGTCATGCCATTTGGTCTGAAAAATGCTGGTGCCACATATCAGAGGGCTATGATGAAAATATTTCAAGATATGCAGCATAAGACGGTCGAATGTTACGTTGATGACCTCGCCATCAAAAGCAAAAGAAAAGAAGATCATCTCGAAGACCTTCGAGAAGTCTTCCTCCGACTTCGCAAAAACAAACTGCTGATGAATCCTCTGAAGTGCTTCTTCGGCGTCTCGTCGGGTAAGTTCCTTGGATTCCTAGTTAGGAAATCTAGAATAGAGCTTGACCCCATAAAAGTCAAGGCTATTCTAGAAATGCCCTCTCTAAGAGCCTTGAGAGAACTCAAAGGACTTAATGGGAGATTGGCCTACATCAGACGGTTCATCTCCAATCTTTCGGGGAAATGCCGTCCATTCTCTCCGTTGATGAAAAAAGGTGTAAACTTTGTCTGGGATGCTGACTGTGAAGCTGCATTTCAAGATATCAAGTCATACTCGACCAAACCTCCAGTATTAGCTGCTCCTACTACTAGAAAACCATTCATCTTGTATACAAGAGCCCTTGATCACTCACTAGACGCACTACTTGCACAAGAAAATGATAAAAAAAAAGAAGCTGATCTATACTACCTCAGCCGTATGATAGTAGGTGCAGAGCATGGCTACTCTCCAGTCGAAAAAGATTGTCTTGCAGTGATGTTCGCAGTACAAAAGCTGCGTCACTACTTGCTTTCCAACACAGTCTACCTGGTCTCGAGGATCAACCTCTTGAAGGTCCTTGTCACAAAAGCAGGTTCTCTCAATGCCCGACTGGTAAAATGGTCCATCCTTTAGTCACAATTTGATATTAGGTATGTACCGCAAAAAGCAATCAAAGGGCAAGCTCTAGCGGACTTTCTCGCAGAGCATCCATTGCCTAAAGAATCTCCACTCAGAGATGATCTCCCAGACGAACCAGTCTACAACGTGGAGACTTTCTCACAAAATGCCTCCTAGGACATGTACTTTGACGGTACAACTAGGACAAATAAAAAAAGACAGCTGATCTCGGGAGTTGCATCCTCTTTGTTAGCCCCAACAAATACATGATTCCACACGCTTTCTCGCTACTGGAACCATGCACGAATAATGCAGCTGAAGATCAAGCTCTGATCCTAGGATTGGAACTCGCCATCGAATCCGGTATCACCATGCTGGAAATCTTTGGAGACTCTCAACTGATCCTCAACCAGATGAATCAAAAATTTGAAGTCAGGAAGCCTGATCTGCTGCCTTACTAATACAAGGCACAATCGCTTCTATAAAAGTTTGACATTTGTCACATCACCCATATTCGTAGAGGTGAAAACATACGTGCAGATGCCCTGGCCGGACTTGCCGCATCTATGGCAATCCAGGAAGGGGAAAACATGCAAATCAAAGTGTGCAAGGGAAGAGTCCTTCCTCCTCTTAACTCACACCAAGCAGCTGCTGAATGACACCAAGTGGTGGCAAGTCGGATTTCAATCCTTCAACCTTCAATCTGCGACTGGAGGGATCCGTTCATTGATTACACTATGTTCGGAATCCTACCTAAAGATCCAAAAGAACGGGTAAGCATCCAAAGGCGAACCCCAAACTTTCATTTGGATATTCCTTCAAAAACCCTTTATAGGAAATCCTTCAATGGGGTACTTCTACGCTGCTTGTCATAACAAGAAGCCGAAGAAACACTCAAAGAAGTTCATGCTGGTCTTTGTGGAGCTCATCAGGCTGGTCCCATGCTTTACAATCAGATAAAAAGGTTAGGTTATTCCTGGCCTACCATGGTAGCTGACGCAATGCAATTTGTTTAGCGCTGCCAACAATGTCAAGTTCACAGAGATTATGTTCACATGCCTCAAGAATGGCTACATCCTACAGCGATCTCCTGGCCTTTCAAAGCCTGGGGTGTGGACATCATTGGTCCTATTTCTCCCCCTTCAAGCAAAGGTCATCGCTTCATCTTCGCCGCTACGGATTATTTCTCCAAGTGGTCAGAAGCATTTACACTCAACGAAATGAAGACCTCATCAGTCCTTCAGTTCCTGCGCACCAACATCATTTGTCATTTCGGCATACCCAAAAGATTCATCCATGATAACAGACCATAATTCTGGGATCATCGATTCTATAGGTTCTGCAAAAATACAAAATCCAAAGCAATCCTCCGATTCCATACAATCCGGCAGCAAACGGATTAGCGGAAGCTTTCAACAAGACACTTTGCAAAATCCTCAAAAAAATGGTCTCCAGTCACAAAAGAGACTGGAGCGACAAACTGTCTGAAGCTTTGTGGGCCTATCGAACCACCGTTCGAGGACCAACCCATAGCACACCATTCTCCTTGGTCTATGGATGCGAAGTTGTCGTACCCTTGGAAATACAAATTCCTTCCCTGAGGGTATCTTTGCAAAACGACACGACTCAAGAAAGCAATGTCAAATCATGAGCTAGACAATCTCGATGAGAGACGGCTCGAAGCTCGACAAAGCATTGAACTTTACCAAGCACGCATGCAGGATCTTTCGACAAAAAGGTCAGGCAACGCGGCTACAAAAATGGTGACTTGATTCTTGCGGTAAAAAGACCAATGGCCTTCGCTCACAAGTCCAAAGGCAAGTTTGAGCCAAAATGGGAGGGACCCTACGTCATCGACAAGGTTTTCTCCAACGGCGCATACGCACTCCTAAACATGGAGGGTGACAGATGTATGCTGCCCATCAACGGCAATTTCTTAAAGCGGATCTACCCTTGAGGACTTACCCAACTGGGTAAGAGCAACGCATGTACGACCAAAACCTGTTTCCAGGTACTCCCTCTTCAAACCCACTCTTTTTAGAATTTTCATATCAAATGTGGAAATTTCTAGAAATTCAAAAAATGCTTACTTTCATCGTTTCATTGTTAAAAGAAATTCAAGTTTAAGAGCCTCTCCCTAACTTGACCAAAAGATTTTCAATCCTTGAACCCAAAATTCATGGTTTGAAACAAGATATGGATTCAGGGATTTCCACCCTAGTCCACCCAGCCTTTTACTGCCAAAATGGTTTTAGGTCAAAATTTACGACACTCGTGTCTTTAAAAGAAAAAAAAATGATTTTTCAAAAACCGCGGGGAAGCAACGCTTAGTTGATATTCGCACCAATCGGAAGAATGCGAGCCATGTTCGACACTTCCAAAATCGCAGGGAAGCGACATTTCGTCGATACTTGCAAAACCCAAAGAAACCTAAAACCGTGGAGACACAACATTGCAGTTGATATCCACAACCCAAATCTCAAAGGTTCGTGAAAACCTAAAATTGTGGAGACACAAAATTTTAGTTGATATCCACAACCCAAATTTCAAAGGTTCAAAAAAACCAAGAAATCGTGGAGATGCAACATTTCAGTTGATATCCACAACCCAAAGGTTCGAGAAAACCGCAAATTTCAAAAATCGTGGGGAAACGACATCAAGTTAGTACCCGCAAAATCAAAATTTTTGAAAAGCAAGAATGCGACATTCCATCGAACTTGCACCCAAATCCGTAAGGATGTGACATTCCATCGAAACTCGCAACTGAATGAGCAAGGATGCGACATTCCATCGATACTTGCAAGACCATTTAGCAGGGAGGCGACTTTTAGTTGATACTTTCATTTTTGAAAACCAAAACTGGCTATAAATGCCACAAACCGGCTATAGATGCCACAAACTGGCTATAAATGCCACAAAACAAATCGGCTATAAATACCACAAAACAAACCGGCTATCAATGCCACAAAAAAAACCGGCTATCAATGCCACAAACCAAAACTTGGCTTTCAAAAAATCAGGCTATCAATGCCACAAGCTCGGCTATCAATGCCACAAAAAACCGGCTCTCATGCCAAAATCGGCTCTCATGCCACAAACAAAATCTGGCTCCCATGCCAAAACAATCATTTGACAAAAGATTTTCAAAAAATGACAAACTTTTGATCAAAATCCCAATAAGCAATTGCTTTCATCACAAAATAATTTAAGTGAGAGTAGGGAAAACAAAAAAAATCTCATTTAGCAATTGCTTTCATCACAAAAAGATTTAAGTGAGCGTAGAGAAAACAAAAAAAAAGAGTACCAAAAAATACATTTGGTACCAAAAGAAAGTGTTTACAATCACTACAACAAAAAAGAGAGAGAGTAAAAAAAAAATACATGTGGTAAAAAAAGAAGGATAGGTTCTGCTACAAAAAAATCAGGAGCTTAGCCAAAAATGGTCTCTGGCCAAAGTTTCAGCTCCTTAAGCAAACTCTTGGCCTCAGCCGTCATAGTTTCTAAGGCACGATTCTTTAGGAACTTGCCATGAGATGCTGGAGAAGGCTGCAACCCTTCTTTTTATACTGGGAAGCTTATCCCAAGCAGTTTGCCATTGTTTATCTTCTTGAAACTTCCTTTTGAGAACTTGATCGGCATCTGTGACCCGGCGAATCAGAGCACTCTCCCTGTCGCGAGCCTCTATTATGGAAGCCACTTGGCAGCGACTTGTGCCTTCAAATGCTCAAGATGTTTCATGGCCTCATCGACCTCCCTATCAAGGATGTTAAGGTCGTGCCTCACCCTGATGATGGCTAACTCTTCTAAGTTCTTCTCTCGGACTACCAGCTTCCTGCTCTGTGTAGCCTCATTCAGGTCAGACTTAGCCCTGTTAGCAGGATCCAAGAACATCTCCTTGAAGAACTGGTCATCATGGAAGTCCATGGTCTCAAACCACTTGTCACCCAGTGCAACAATCGCCCTGGCACCTATGACGTCCATACCATCTTCTTCAGCATCAGTGAGAATCTCCTGCACATGCTGGATCATACCAAATCCGGCATCCAAGTGTCCAGAAAGGAGAGTCTCAATCCAAGAGCTCAAAACCCGTGCCAACACCTTCTTCGCAAATAGAAGAGATGGCCCAGATGAAGATTCGCCCCGCTCCGTCGGTCGGCTGCTCATGTCATGCCCCGTTGGAAGAGTAACAAAAGAACTCTTTCCATTCGGAGCAACCGGGGAAGGAATCTCATCACGAATTCTTGCCTCTGCCTTGTCAGAACTGGTTGTAGGAGTCTCCACCTCCAGGTCAACCTCTGGGATCCCTTGCTCTGGTTCTGAAGGAAGCAATGGACTCTCTTTTGTCACTTCAAAACCTGCCGAAGAAACACAAAAAGGTATGAATATGATCATGTTTAAAAAAAAAGCATTATCAGGGTTATTACTATAAAGTACCTTCTTCGACGACTGCCGGAACACTCTCTTCCTCCATGAACTCATCGGAAGCATCATCAACATTTGCGTCCATCGATGGTTCAAAGTCATCGGAATCCTATGGCAAATAAGCTGACACAAAAAAATGTTAGCAAATCAAGTCACAGACACAAAAAAAAAGGAAAAGCAAAAAGAAGTTATACCAATTAGAGATTCTAGATTCACTCCAGAGTCCCTCAGTTCTTCTTCAGGTGGCTCCACAGGATCTGTCACCGCCTCGTCGGTCGGGACCTCAGGCATCGCCAAGTCTTCTTCCTCTGCTAAAAAGAAGAAGAGAAAAGTAGAAACAGAAAGCAAATCAGAACATGGAAAAATCCCATGTAAGGAACGAAAAGAGAAAGATGAAGAATCATACCTTCACCGACGGTCTCTTCTTCTCGGCTCCTCTTTTCTGGAGGCTCGTCAGCATTCTCTGGCACCTCCTCATTGATAGTAAGAGGAACTTCCATATCAGGAGAGTCTTCGTGTTGCTCCTTGCTACGATGCTGACTCCTCTTCCTCTAACCTCTATGGGCTCGCTTCCAAGAAGAACCTGCCCTATTGTCAGAGTCAGGTCTCTCAATTGACTCCACGCAGGATGGTCTACCCTTATCAGTAGACTCCATGGAAGCTCGCCTCTATGCCGTTTGCTTCCAAGCATCAAGCTCAGCTTCCTCCTGTTCTAGTTGCTCTAAAGCCTCATCAGGTATTTCTCGAACAGCTTCAGAACCAATGACGCCCTGGTCACCGAGAAAGCCTATCTTGTGCTTCTCTCAAGAAAGGAAGGCCCAAACTTCCTTTCGCCGGACGCCATCCAACTTTCCAAGGCCTTTTCCAGACGACAGATTCACATCAAGCTCCTTCTTGGAAAGCCCACGATATGCCAAAAAGCTCTCCGCGAACCACTGGGCAAAGCCGGCAGTCTGGGAAGTTGACAATACAGGATAGGAAATCATGGCAATAGTCTCTTAGCACTATAGAAAGCCCATGCGTTTCTCCCATCCTGCAAACCTCCAAAGCGCTTCACCATACTTGAAGGCGCTGCAACAACACCTTGAGAAAAGCCCAACTGCAGAGCAAAGTGAGAAGGTACATACGGCTGGATGTCGACGAAAAGATGTCTGCTATACACCATTATGCCGACACGTATGCTGAAAAGCCACTCCTTCTCTGCATTTGTCAAGGAGTAATGCCTTCCCAACCCTGCCCTGGTAGAGTCTCGGGAGGCACCAAAATCAAAAGCCTTCTTTCGCAACTCCGGAGAAAGCTTCACTGAAGACTGCCCCATTTCGACATCCCTGAATCGTCGGATCCTCATGTGGGCAAACAAAAGTGATTCGGACAAGGCTTTCCCCTTAGCCAGACAAATCATCAGAGGATCATCATCCTGTGCAGCACCCAGCCGATGGAAGCCAGGACAGTGGTATACAAACCACGAATAAAAGATATGGGCTAAAAATACCCTGTTCACGAGAAGCCCAAGCCGAACCAAGAAAGCAGCAGCCTGCAGTTCGGTGCACAAGTAGGAGTAAAGAGTCGGCACCAAAGCAAGCCGCTCTCCAAACGCTATTTGACAAGCCAGAAAGATACAATGCGGCCTGATGTGCGTTCCATCTCCTCCAACAAAAATAGCCTCACCTAGCCAATAAGTGAGGTAAATAGCAATATCTCTTCGTAGTGCAATGTCAGAACAAATGGCGTCTGTACTCGCGAAGAAACCCCTCAACTCTTCTTGCATGGTCGAAGTCTTCTTCAAACCTGGATCTTGAGCCTTGGCTTCTCGGGTCGCGCCATCAGAAGACTCCTTACTGTAAAAAAAAGTCAAGGAACGAAGAGCCAGAACTCTTCCAACTACTGGATCTAACTTTTGAGCCCTCCTTCTCCTTCAAAAAATCATAGAAGGCGACAAGCTGAAAGTACAGGAGCCTGAACTCCTCCAACTGCTCCTCAAGGATGCTATCAATCGGCATAAACTCTTCATAGAGTTTGCCAAGGATAGGCAATCCAGAAATGGCGCTTAGCTCCTTCAAAGAAAAACCAATCTCACCATTTGTGACAACAAAGGTATTGGATTGTCGAAGGAATGAGTCCAACATAGCCATGAAGGCCTCGTCGGAAAAGATCACGGTCTCCCTAAAGGCACGGACCGCATCAAAAATCCCAGCTTCCTTCTAAACGGCGCCACCAATTAGCAGGACGCGATCAGTCCACGACTTCCACTCGGAATCAGCACTAAAACGGCCACGAAGTCAAAAAGGCTTCACCTAATTGCTGCTATCACCGCTGAAAATGCCAAGGCCCACCGGTCCCAAATCGACCGACGAGTAATCAGAGCCCTGGTAGCCACTGGCCGGCATCAACATGTCCATGTCAGCAGGCGATTTCTCCACATATCCAGGAGAACCACCAATAAAAACCCCGGTCTTGATTACATTTGTCCTCTTCACCCAGCTTGGAGGATCTTCCCTCTTAGAGCACATGGGAGCAAGGCTCATAATCGAGATGGTGCGATCAAACGTCGACCGGGTAACAATAGTTTTCTCCTCACCATCATCTGTGTAAGAGAACTGAAAACATCTCCTCAGGTATGTCACGTCGTCAGGGACTGTATCACCAAAGAAGAAGGTAGGCTTGGGCAAAACCCTCTGATCGTCTATCACCCAAGGACGGTTGCTTACCATGATCTTATAAAATTCCTCACTCTTGAGAGTGATCAGTCGCTGCCTCATCTCATCTCTGTTGAGGGAGTCGCACTCTTCAAGATTTCTCTCAACATACTGGACCTTCTCCCAGGCCTGTTGAACGGCTGGATTAGAAGATCTAGCAGATCGACGAAGTACGCTTGTAGCAGGCTCTTTACCCTTGTTCGTTCTGGAGGAACCACCTGCAAAGGATGGAAAAGAAAAAGATCATCATCAAAATGACAGAATTTCGCTAAAAAAGATTTGGCAAAATTTTGACATGACTCCGGGGCAACTCCGAAGAAAAAAAGGAAATACCCCGAAAGAAATAGAAAGCTTGAAGATGGGCTCAACATTGCTGCGAGCTCCGAAACTCCTAACTTTCGAAACCTCAAAGTCTCTATAAAATCAGGAAGGGCTCAACATCACTGCGAGCTCCAAAGTTCCCAAATTTGCAAAAACTTTCAAGCATGCTATCACATCATGCTACCAATTCAATTTACAAAAGAATGCATGCATGAACATCTTGGTTTTCCAAAAAATGCATTATCATGATGAGCAAAAAAAAAAAAAAAGAAACTTTCTCAAAAAAAAAAGAGAAGAAAGAAAAGAACAAAAAAAGAATAAAAAGAAAACTTTCTCAAAAAAAAGAGGGGAAAGAGAGAAAAAAACAGATCAGCAAAAAAAGAAAAAAAATTGGGACTGGCCCACAAGCCACGTGGCCGTAAGGCCAGATCCGTACGGATCTGTCCGTACGGCCCACAAAAAAAAACAACAAAAAAAAGAGAAAAACGCACGAGAAAAAAAAAACTCATGTAAAAAAAAAAAGAAGAAGGAAACACGTGGAAAAAGAAAAGAAAGAAACAAAAAAAAAAATTTACCATCATATTTTCTACATGGAGTTTTCTTGAGAAAGAGAACTTACTTGAAGCCATTGATGGAGAAGAAAAAGAAAAGCTTACTTGAAGCCATTGATGGAGAAGAAAAAGAAAAGCTTGAAGATTCTTGAAGAACTCTTGGTCTTGGAGCACTCTTGAGATTTTTGTAAAAGAAAGCAATAAGAGCAAGAGATCTAACCTCCCCTTGCTTTTATAGAAGATAGCAAACCAAAGAAGGAAACAAGAAAGAGATAAGTGTTACTAATTAGTAACCTTACCAAAAGAAAGAAATTAGAAAGATTCTTTCCCAAAAGAAAGATATCTTGAGGGATTCTCGCCAAAAAAAAAATCAATGTGAGATTTGAGATATTCTCTCCCGAATAAAGATATCTTGAGATATTCTCTCCCAAAATAAAGGGAACATGAGAGATTCTCTCCAAATAAAGATATTCTTAGATATTCTCTATCCAAAGGAGATATTTTTAGATGTTCTATATAAAAATGACACCATATGAGATCTAAGCCATTTCAAAAGCTTAAGGTCCTATGGGCTAGCCCATATGAGCCAGGTTTAACCACCTAGGCACTAAAAAAAAATTGGGCTTTTAGTCAAAGAGAAATCCCTCTTATCAAGAGCATACAAAAATGGTGACATGCCTCTTTTGAGTTGATTGGACCATACAAAAAGGAATTCCAAGCCCCATAAGCTTTCAAAAATCAAACCATCCAGCCTCATATACCAAATTGAGCCAAAATCTTGAAATTGACATTCCACAAAAATCCAAACCAAATCCTGGTCCCCTAACTTGCCACATACAGCTTGTTAGGTCATAAGACCAAAACCTAATCCCCTAACTTGACACATACAGCCTGTTAGGTCACAATATCAAAACCAAAATCGACCCCCAACATTCCACATACAGTTTGTTGGGTCACACGGTCAAAATCAAACCCGACCCCCTAACCTGCCACATATAGCTTGTTAGGTCACAAGGTAGAAAACAAAAACCCAAATCTGCATCCCTGATGTCATTTTCAAAACTATGCCTCGAGATGGTATGTGATCCCTTTCATTACCATAAAATTCCCCTAGAAGCTCAAAAGGCCACTCTTCCAAAAGAAAGACTACTCAAAGACTCTTTGTCAAGTCACAAGCTCTCCTCCAGAAATCTCTTAGAGGCACATCGACTATAAAAGTCAAGCAACTCGTCGCTGTACCTCGAGGGGACATTTGTTGACAATAAAAAAAGTCATTTTGCCTCCTCAATATCAAGAAAGCTACATGAAGCTACAGCATGCCATAAATAGGCAATGTTACTTCCAAAAATCAAATCTTATCAGAATCAAACAAAAACTGCAAGATCCTTCAAGACAGCCAAAAGAGAAGTACACAAGAAGTTACGGGCCATTTTAAAATCATTTGGCCTGACTTCGCTTCCCGATAGCTGAACAGGAGTTCTCGGCGGCGACAGTATCAAAGACACCAAATTTTCGATCAGAGCCTATGGATGGTCTCAAAATACGTCCAAAAGGTTCCACGTCAAGTTCAAAGTCAAACCAACAACGTTTGACCCTACATCAACCCTCGTACAGCTAAATCAAGCCTTTGGGCGGCGAGAACCACCGAGGCCATCACTCATTAGATAGAGCACATGGCTGGCTGCAAGATGCTTACAAAGGGCTACACGTCAAATTTCAGGTCATTTCGACAACATTTGACCATACTTTGACTATCAGAAACCAAATCAGACCTCTCGGCGGCGAAGCTCCCCGAGACCATGGTTTCTAAGACAGAACCTATGGATCATCTCAAAATGACTCCAATAGGTTGCCTGTCAAATTTCAAGTCAATCGGACATCGGTTGACCGCACATCGAGCCGCGACATCTTCCTCGCAACAAAATCAACTCTACTGGCAACAGGACCCATACGGCTTCAAAACTCAAAGAAAAGCCTATGATTGGTCTTATTTATTGCTCAGGAGGCATCACTTCAAATTTCAGGAAAATTGACGGAAAATCGGCAGCTCTACGCGACAAAGACTTTGACTTTCCCGGAAAATTGAAAACTTTTCACTCCAAAATGAAAGGATTCTCATCAAGTTTTCTACAGGGAAATCAGGCCAATAAATGTGCAAAAATGTCAAGAAAAATACAGAAGAAAAAAGAATGGAAAAATACCTCAAAATGGCTGCAAAACGGGGACCAAAGGGGAAAATTCCCCCCAGGGTCACAGGCCCCTGCGATCCTGACCCAGGGTCGCCAGCGACCATGGAACCCCGGGTCGTCGGGTTCGCCCCGGAAAGCCCGTTTTCCGTCGTTTTTTCGCGATTCGAAGCTTCCAACTCCTGGAATTTTCCAAAATTCATACTTTTGAGCCACCAAATCCTTCAACATCCGTCAAAATCACGGGTCGATCGTCAAGAGTATCAAAATCAACATTGATCACCAACCGGTCAACCAAAAAGTGTTCTTTCTGTTGGGATTGGTGTATGCCCTAAAGCCCACTAGCTGCACTCTCATCTTTTGTTACTGGATATTTACTGGTTATTTAATGGAATGACTCTTTTCTCTTTAAAACATGTATATATGTATGGTTGTGTAAGGCCCATTGTTTCTAGTAAATGAATTAGGTGTGTAGTACCTACACACAGATAGGTCTGATTCATGGACACTGGAAAAAACATATTTGTTCATAACTGAGAGATGGAGCTGGGCACTTCATCTTGGTATAAGTTATAGTGAGAGACTCTCCTGTATTCAGGGTGACTTACCTAAGTCATGGGAGGCCTTTCCCGGATTTATCTCATTAGTGCATATGCAATGCATTGAACAGGACCATTGTAGGTGTGATCTCTAAAATTGTACTATCACCGAGAGAGATCAAGTCACCTCATGCTACTGAGTGACCAGTGCTCTTAATCTTGAGCATTTGTGGATGAACTGACGAAGTCAAGTTCTTGTGCTTTAATTCACTATGGGTGAGATTCTTTTCATGGGTCAACAGCTCTGTGTTTTGGGTACTCAGACTTGATCAGTTGGGACTTGCAGATGCAATAAAGAATCTATGCCATCTAATGATGGAATGATCGTCCCCTTAGAATTATCCGATTAATCATCAAAATCTAAGATCTTAGTATATGGATGTTCCATATGGATATTGAACTTGTGGGTCGCTCCCTGGACCAAGAGAATGATATCCGGATGATGATTAAGTTAAGGATATAAAGTTCTAAGGTTTAGATGTAATCAAGAAGGTTGATAGTACATCTGATAACCTGACTTGATTATGGATGTTACATAGAGGGGCATTTAGGTCATTTTACTTAATAGGTCGAAGACAACTGTCATTTTATGACGAGCTTATTATATTATATATTTGTCCCTGGAGTTCAACCATAACTCTTTAGTGGAATGAGTTAAGGTTAAAATGGTATTAATGTTGCTATGGGTTTAGCTTGGACATTTTGGTCATTTTGGGAGCCAAGGGCAAATATGTCTTTTGGTCCCTTCTCTAGTCACTTTCCAAGATTGGCATGGTTTCCTAAGTTGTTTAGATGACATATGGTTGAATTATTTTAGTGGAAAAATAATTTTGAGTTTAAATTCAAATAGGCCTTTGATGGCATACATGAATTTAATTCTAGATAAATTATTTGTGGGCCATGGTGTGCATTATCATGTGGGACGTTCATAATGGGAATTCTATAAGGTAAGGTTTCCAACTTTGAGTAGGTCTCTCTACTTGGAAGGTTGGACTCTTCTTTGGATTAGTTTTCCTATAGTAAAGTTTCCTTTTTGAATTAGAAACTTAAATTAGTAAGTGTTGTGCAACTAGGATTACTAATTACCAAAGTTTATGGGATGTTCCTTTAGTTTCCTTTTCTAATTGGAGTGTTTCTAAAAGAAAATAAATCTTTAGATTATACTTTCCTTTTAGGACATCTATGAGAATTATAAGAGATAACTTTTTAGGAAAGCAATCCAAAAGTTTTCTATAAAAAGGAGAAACCTCCCCCCTTGGACGTCCATAACAAAGAGAGCCATATTCCACACGTCCAGCCACTCTTTCTTCTTCATTGAAGAGAGTTCAAGGTCTGAGATTTTTTCCATAGAAAAAAGTTCTCAAAACCCATCTAGAAACCCAGATTAAGATCCCACCATCTTAGCCAATCAGATTTGGAAGTGAAATAGAGAAGAAGCTCAAAGGCAATTCTACTGCAGAAAATTCCAGCAAGTTGATTGCTAATTGCAAGTCTGAGTTCAGCCCTTTGGATCTTTTATTTCAGAGATTTGAAGTCTACAAATCATCAAGGTATTAGTCTTCTTGAATCTCCTTTAATTATACACTTGTTGGTCATGAATTCATGGAGTGATTATGTGATCTATATGGCTGGTTGGAGCTGCCCAGATCAGATTATTTAAAATCTGTCATGTTACAAATCAGCCATGGAAGTTCTTCCTTAGTGATGTCCAGATCTGAATCGCAAGTTCTTTCACTTTCTACCCGATCGATCGAGAAATCGACAGGACAGATGGCACCAACCCGCTGTTGACAATCAATGCCTGAAGTTACGTGGTCATCCGATGTCGATCTACATGAAGATCCATCAATGATCATTGCCAAAAGAATCCCAAAAGATGCGGCACGGCCCGCGACTCTTCAACTGCTCGGCGACCACTTAATGCGATTAATTGACTAGTTTTATTGCAGTCATTAATTCATTTCTTTGGACGGCCCAATCAGAAGCGAGCATGCAGGAGTTACAGGTCAATTGATTCATGGCATTTAAACCATGAAACTCCTCCCATCATGGTGATTAAAGGTGACTAAATGCCCTCAATCTCCACCGGCCAATCAGAAGCCAAGAAAAAGGAGTTACAAAATAAAGAAATAAATCTTGTAACTCCTCCCTTTATGTAGCTTTATGACAATTAAAGCTCATAAATCTTCCTAAATGGCTACTTAAAAGCCTATAAATAGGAGAGCACTCCAAAGCATTCCAAAGATCGAAAAACATTTCCACAGATCAGAGACTTCGGAAAATCTGGAAATCCAGACAAAAAAAGGCATCAGAAATCTAAGAGAAAGAAAGAGAGAAAACTTTGCGAAAGTTCTGCACCGGCCACCACTACAAGGTGACAAAAGTCCCTTGCCCCCCCTTCCAAGATCCTTGCCTTCTCGTTCTGCCTCCAATGGCTTAGACGTGGCTTTTCAGCCCGTCTACTTAGTTTTTTATTGGACATAGGACCTCCTCTTGGTCTTTATCCTCTAAGAATCTGAGGTTATAGCCAAGCCAAGCGAATCAAGAGCATCCTATGTTCTCATCTGCATGGATGATGGCGAAGTCCATACATAGCTTGCGACCGTCAATTTGAACGAGTCCCCCATAATCTCCTGAGAAGTTAGATCCTCATTTTCTTGCTTTTCATTGTAGTTTGTATTTTTCTAAAAGAGACAAAAATCACAACTCTTGTATTTCATTATTGATAAGAATTGTAAATCGGCTATAAACGCCAAAATCGGCTATAAGAGCCAAAAATCTGCTATAAATGCAAAAAAAATCGCCTTTCACGGCAAATCAAGAAAATGCCTCTTTTCTTAAATATATGTGCAATGGAAAACTTGAAAGAAGTTGATTTCTTTTTTATTGTGAAGGTCGATCCCCGGATCACCATTTGCAATTCCAAGTAAAATATAAAATCTGGCACACCCACACACAAAAAAATGTTGATGCACGCCTTTGCCCCTCAGGCGCGAAAGGGTCGGATCAAACGTACTCCCACGTCCGCCTACCTCGGTAGCACCGAGCAGAAGTGCAGCCCATCATGTACTTGTCATTATTCTATATTTGATGCATGTCATGTTTATTATGCTTTGCTTATCTATTGCTCAGCATGTCGTTGACTCTGTTCCTTGGTGTGTAGACACCTCATGTGGTTACTACTACTACGAGGAGCAGGCCGGTGAGGAGATCCCAAAGGATCTCCAACCAACAGAGGAGGAACGAGAGTGGCGTGCCGATGATATAGAGTAGCGTCATCATATCGGGCACGAGAGAGATTCACATGGACTTCATTTAGATATACTCTTTTATTTATTTCTCGTTGAACCTTTATTCATTGACTTGGTTTTCTTTTATTGGCCTTGTTTATTGGGTTGGCCAATGTAATAATTAACTTGATACTTTAGTTTTGTTTATTTATCTTTCTTGAAACTTTAATATTTAATGAGAATTATTATTCGCTGTTGATGTTCCATATGTCTAGAGTTGTATGAACTCTATAATTATTGTACTACATAGGGCTTGAAATATTATATCCTCACCGCGGACTTACGATCCGTGGGCCCAAAGGATAAAATTTTAATTAGTCCTAAAATTCACTCTCCAGATCCGGTTTATTCTTTAATCGGGTCCGGGGGACGTGACACACTCTAAGAAACCCAAAAGAAGGAAAAAGAGATCGAACAAAACGAAATCATATCACCTAGAATTTCATTCTTAGAACCTTCTTATGATCGGTATTACCAAAAACAGGCAAAGTAGGAGTTTGAGTTTAAGAATCGAAAGGAATCCATGAAAACTATTAACAAATAAGATCTTATAAATTAACTAGAACCCTTACAAATCTCATCTTCTTCCTTAGGGGGGAATCCTCATATTATCTTCCAAGTTTCTCTTCATTTGATCTTCCCCACCCTTCTTATGATGGGTATTACCAAAAACAGGCAAAGGAGGTGTTTGAGTTTGAGAATCGAAAAGAATCCATGAAAACTATATAACAAATAAGATCTTAGAAATTAACTAGAACCCTTAGAAATCTCATCTTCTTCCTTAGGGGGGAATCCTCATATTGTCTTCAAAATTTCTCTTCATTTGATCTTCTCCATTGGATTGGGCTTGGCGAAGAAAGGAGGAAGAAGATGATTACCTTTTCAAAAGCCAAGTTGATTACCATCTAACACCCATGGTATTCATCATATCTAAAATTTTAAAAGCAATATTAACATGCCAATTGTTAGATTCATCACAAATAAGGGATTCCCTGCATTTCTATCCTAAACCAAAGAAAAGTAAAGTAAGTTCATGACATATTGCAGATATAGTATTGATTTGGGTAAAAATTTAAATGTTGAAAGGAAAAAAAAAGAACCAATCACTAAAGAAAGCAAAAAAAAGAAAAAAAAAATTGATCCTTTGGAGGAAGGCAAAAATCTTGCCGAGGGTTCCCCACTTTTGCCCAGTGTGACAAAAAAAATTGGTGAAGTAACCTAAATGCGGCCATCTTGCCTAGGTGGCAACTGGTAAACCCCTACATCTTATACGGTTTGGTCATAGATCAAGTAAACCATACCCGAAGCAAAATGGGGAAGGTTAGTTGATTACTATGACATGTTTGATCCGATTTCTCCCTTAAGAATGAGAGAGAAAGAGAGAGATATATATATATATATATTACCAGCTGCAATTGAATGGGGCTACAGTCTCAACACTATAATATATGGTCATTTGACAACTTGTTAATTAGGCCATAACACCAGCAGTCTTCATTGTACAACAGTCTAATAGCGAGAAAGAGGAGGAATCAACTGGCTACTCAGAGTATTTCTGTCACGTCCCCAAAATACAACCAGGGAAAAACGTGAAAAATAAGAATAAATATTCAATTTCTTGTGTTTAATGCAACACAAGCTCCCAAATATGGACCCACAAAATTTCGAAACATGGTGAGTCATAATAAAATATTTGCGGAAGCATTAAATCAATTGGTATCAATATTAAAAATCAAACCAACACATAACTAACTAAATATTTAAGGTTAAAGTTTCCAAAATAACCTAAACAAAACAACTAAATAAAATTAGATTCATTAAGAATAATTTGCTAGTAAAAAGTGTCTCTATGATGAAAGTCACTCCCTGTGCGGACTCAGACGGCTCTGTAGCCATCATCGGCTCTTCACTCAGGTTCATCAACTGGCTTAAACGCTTGAAACGCTTGACCCTCCACCGTCTCCTTGGTAGGGTAAGGATCGGTACCTATGTACCAATAAACAAAGTAAACAGTAAGCACGAATGCATAATTCATAAATAAAATACAAGATCAATGTGAGTAATGACAGGTAATGATATAAGAGAATAACAATGTAACAATGATGAAAAGAACGTATAATCTAAATCCAATCTACACAATAGAGCAATACAATAATCACACAGACGCAATGCCACTGCTTTGGGTGGTCAGCCCTAACTATAAAGCGGGAAAACCCGTTCGAAGGCCGGCGGTCATAAACCGATTCAAAATCGTAGGCCGGATAAATCGGATCGAAATTCAGATATTACAGTGTCCGTACACATCGGTGATCAGCCGTCCAATTATAACTGTAGTCATTCGAATATGACTCAATCAATATACATATATATATACATATCATAGTAGAATAGACCTAATGATCTCGTAAAGCTCTGACACAGAAACCTAAGTCAAAGTGAAGGGCTGGCTGCACAATAATCCACAATCGAATATCAATCAAATCATTCGAATAAACCTGTACAATATCTCAATAAATCACAAAGCCACATCACGGTCCATATCCAATCAATGTAGGGTATGCAGCTAATAAATCAACATCAATCACAGTCATATATGCAAACCCGAAGGTCAAGGAATAATCACAAGCCAATCCTAAAGTCAAACATAAGGTCTTATACCCAACAACCACAGGAATCTTTAAATAGATAAAAGATCAACACATCCATTCTCAATCAATGGTGCATAGACCCAATTAAGAGTTTTCCAATAAAGATGGGTTGAGCTCGAATCCACTAGGATTTTTCCGAGGTCATACAAGGCACTAAACCCCACGTCAGTAATATACCGTTTGCCCGGATGGTATTTACTCAGTCCAATGATCCAATTAATAAAGTATAAACATATAACTTTAACACATTAAAAACCAAAGATATCATTTAATATTAATTTACAAATAATAATGATAAATCACAATCTTAGTTTATAATTTCAGAAAAACCCGAGGACTCCATCTAAAATATTTTCCACATTCAAAATAAGCAAAAGGTCTAATTTGGATTTATAAAACAACCAAGGTTCTTTTTCCAAAACAAATAACCTGGGACACTTTTCCAAAACAAGTCCACGTCAAACCACCCCACATGGTAGCTTAAAACATGGTGAAACAAGGACACTTGGGTTCTGTCATGTGTAGACTCCTTGTCTCCAATTTCGAAAACCGCCCACACAGAAACCCACTTCAACATAACTCGGTCCAAAGAGAGGTGGCTTTACGCCAGGTGCATCAAGACGGTCTGGACAATGGGCCTCACCGATTAAACCTCAAGATCAGTCACACCTATCATGGTCGCCTAGGCAGGTCCGGCCCTTTGATCGGACCAGATCTGTGATCAATTTATCCAGTGGGTCCCACAACATGATTAAATACAATTAAAATATTTCAAGAGTAATCACGCCTCAATCTGATCAGACTGTTGGATGATAGGCTAACCAGGGCCCACCTCGCACGGGTCCACATCTCTAAGGTTGCCCGTGGGTCCTCCTTCGGATCCACAGATCGGATCTAACATCAGGGCCCACCTGGGTCCCACGGTCCCAAAACACAGATGCAGTTCCAAGTCCGGGACCTGTTTCAGGTTCATCCTTCGTTGGCCTTGGGTAGATTGAATTACAAAAGCACTCACTAATACCTTCCCAGTGATACACAGGATTTCATGATTTCAAGGGTATTAAAGGAAGGGTTTCAAAATGAAAATAATGGGCTGCCATGTCTACAAAACTTGAAGAACGTCATCAATATGCAAGGTCTCATCGTCAAAATAGAGAAATTAGACACTAAAGGGCATAAAAGGAGTTTCTACATGCAGCCACACTTGAATCAACGAGAAACACAATCATTAAATTTATAAATTATGATTAAGTACTCGCCTAAGGTCCGCGGTTGAGGAAGACGGTCTAGAATTCTTATTGTCAAAGCCAAAGGTGCAATCCTAGAGAAAAATTGAAAGAGAGAGAATTGTGTATGAAAATAAAAGAGTAGTGTATAAATAGGGAATATGAATAGGAATTGTAATCTGACTTAAAGTCTAAAAATAATAGAGTTTGGGTTCTAAAAAGATAAAAGATAAGAGTTTGGATTAGAGAATAATTATACCCACTAAATTGGGCCTGAGTTAACTATGGGTCAAGACACCTATCCAACAAGCCTAACTCACCAAACCTAAGCTTAGCGTGGTCCCCACTTAAACTAATCATGTATTTAACTAAAATACAAGCAATTACATAATAATAATAATAAAATAAATAATTTGTATATAATAAATAATCAAAACGCCACAACTTCCCTAATAAAAATCTAGGTTTTCATTTCAAGCATTAGAAAACCTCATTAGATTTTTTGCTTACATGAAGAGGAGAGTGAGGATTGGAGAGAGGAAGATGCGATGAGAGGAGAAGGCGCGGCTCAATGGATTGCGGGAGCTGCTGCGGACGCTAGTCCCCATTGTTTCTACTCTCTTTTATAGAGAGAGATAAAGGGAGAGGGAGAGGGAGAAGGGGAAGAGGAAATGAGGTTTCAGTGGAAAAGAAGAGAGTGGAGACCGGAGAGGCAGGATGATGATTGATTGGGGTTTGGGGAGAGAGAAGAGACAAGAAATTAGATTTGAGACCCTGCAAGCATTAAAATATTAGATTTTAAGCCATTGCCCTTGGGTTGGGCTTCCGGTGTAGTCGGCAACTAAGGCGTGATTTGTCCTGCGTGGGACCCACATTTGCATCGTACTATTTTTACTACATGGGAGGCCATGGGATCCACTTGGTGCCCCTTTCGATGAATGATTTTTTTTTTTCCTCATAAATATAGTCATCCCATGGTGATGTTGCATCAATCCAATTTTTACACTCACTGAACACTCACTTAAGATTGGATTGAATCTCATAATATTTTATTAAAATGAGACTAATTGTCAATCAAGTTTAGGATAATCATATGATGTGTTAGGAACTATTCTATCTGACATCTTTCTATTGATAGACATGTATCTAAAGCAAGCTCCATGAGCTGGAGATGTAATCTCCTTTTGGATACTCTTATAATAAATAAGTCTCAAATCTCATAAAAAAAAGAGGTTTATTTTACTACTGGATTGATTATGTTTAAAAGTCTTTTAACTATATTCACATATAATCAATTCTGACGGTCATATTGCACTAAGTGATGTGTTTCTATGAAGAAGTGTCCAATTGTATCAGTGGGTTTGACGACACTAATAAGGTGTGCCTCACTCATGATAAAATCAAGTTCTAACCGTAGCCGGAAATTTATAAGTTGCATGATGGGATCATTTCTCGCCCCATTAACGACCCACAACAGCTTCAAACGATTGAACGCTATCTGCTAGGTTAGTGGCAAGGGATGATCACCTTCCACTTTATATACATACAGAATTCTCGGTTAGAAAAAAGACCCTTTCTTTCGCTACTTTTTAGTGTGGGTTGCTTTGTTTCTAGTTTTATTAATTCTTTCTTAAAGCTTTTTATATCTTTGTCAAAAATGCAGTGCCCTTCTTAAATGCATAGTGGAGCCCATCTTTTCAAAATCCAAGCTGGTTATCATCTAACACACTATTCATCATATTTAAATTTTTAAAAACAATATTAACATGCCGACCGTTAGATTCATCATATCTAAATTTTTAAAAACAATATTAACATGCCATCCGTTAGATTCATCATGGGACTCCCTGCATTTCCATCCTAAATCAGAGAGAAAAGTAAAGTAAGTTCATGACATATTCTGGATATAGTATCGATTTGGGTAATAATAAATCAAGTAAAGTAAGCCCCTGCATCTTATACGGTTTGATCATAGATCAAGTAAACCAGACCCAAAACAAAATGGGGAAGGTTAGAGTTGATTAGTAAGGGAGAGAGAGGGAGAGAGAAGGGAGAGAGGGAGAGAGAGAGAGAGATATTACCAATTACAATTGGATGGGGCTACAGTCTCAACACTATAATATACGGTCATTTGACAACTTGTTAATTAGGCCACAACACCAGCAGTCTTCATCATACAACAATCTAATAGCCAGAAAGAAGTGGAAGCAATTGGCTACTCAGATTATTTCCCTGATAAAAATCAAGGTTTCCATTTCAAACATTAGAAACCCTCATTAGATTTTGTTTATAGAAGCTTGATTTCTCCAAATTCCTAACATTTGATTCCTCTTATCGCCTATGGTTTTTCTTATGTGGGTTGAAAAAAAGGCAAGAATAGCTACTAGCAACAGATGTAACCAAATAAACATAATATAACTAGTGAAACAATCTACCAAGCAATCACCACAAGAAGACAGACATAAATTTAACGTGGAAATCCTTTTCGGAGGCACGATCAGAAAAACCAATCAATATTGAACGGCTACAAAATATACTCACAACTCTTTTATCCCAGTCATTACGCTGACGTAAGGACTGTAGTTGTTATTGTACAACTTCTCTTGTTGCCATGACTTCCCCGCCGCGCATCGCTCCCTGTGCTTAATCCTCCTTCAATCACCTCGAGAACCAAGATGAAACAATCTTCTACAAAGAAGCAAAAGCTTCAAACCTTATGGAGCAGCCATTCAGAATAATCTCTCAATGGCTTTAGAGAGTAAGGAATCTCTCTTAGGGTTTTTCTCACCTTAGAATAAGAGAGAGGAACTTCTTGTCTGTATTTGGGTTGAGAGTATCATCCAATATATAGCCCCAAATATGTGCATAAGACTTCTAATTACAATCCACTAAGAAAAACAAGTCTTTTCAAACTCCAACATAGAGTCCGGATCCAACTGGGCTTGGTCCTCCCCGCTCGCTATAGCGAGAGTGCTCTCTGCTGTTTGGTCCGGACGCCCAGCTTCGCTATAGCGAACATACTCCTTGGATTTTGGCTTGTGAATCCAAAAATCTCAATCTTCGCTTCAATTCTTCTGGCGGCTCAACTACCGTCCATTCTAAAAGAAACATAAAAATACAACTCAAATGAACTTAGAGTTTTGTCCAACCCATAAATTAGCCAACAATAATTCCTAACAATGGGTCATGCAGGTCGAGCTGTATTGGTGCATTGGGTGTAAGTTTAGTTTGAATGGCTTAAATATGAATTAGGTTGCATCATGTAAGTTGACCCATCCTATTTGCCTACGGTCAAGCTCACTCATTGAAAATCCGCACAGGTCAAAATGACGCTTCTTGCCATAAGATTGAACTTAGATAATTCTACTATAATAAGAGTTGGTCCATCATAAGATTGAACATATAATTAGTAATATTTTTAATGCGAACTTACATGCTATCAATTGTATGCCTTAATTAGCGTATGCTGAATCTTATGATAGGATGAACTCTTGTTGGAGTAAAATTTGAGGATATCTCACTCAAGCGGGTCATGTTCATTTGCACTGTTCGGATTTTTAATTGGTGTGTTATTTTTAGGGGTGTCACGACCCCAAACCCGAGGGGCCGTGAGAAATGATTGGGAGTTTAGTGATGATTTATGTTTCTCCCAAAATCCGCGTGTATGAGGATAACACGTTCCAACACATCCTGAATATTTTTGCGGAAGCTTTCGTGGCGTTGCGACCCGAAGTCCATGGCCATCGGATTCCGTGTCGCACTCAACCTAAGCATATAATTATCTTATCAATGAACATATCAGACTGGAACAAACCATTATAACAAAATACAGAGCTGACAGTATCTGGATATTATATTCCCATATATATTCAAGTTATAATAACAATGTGCATTAATTACAATCCCAATAAACGGGCTAATCAAAGCCATACAAAAACAAGCTAATAATCTCTACCCCATATGTGACGTAGCTCCGATGTCAAGCTCAATGTCTACACGACATAGCCGATAAAATAACCTGCAAGCTCATGGCTCCATAGCCAACACATACACTCTGATCGGGCTAGATATCTGAACCTGAGTACCAAAGTAGTGGGTCAGACACGACGGCTTGGCAGGTGGGTGAAAAGATAATACAAGTGCTGAAAATAAAACATATGATAAATCATGGTATTTGACAAAATTCTGTATTCATATAAAACGGGTATAAAACATGAACATTTGACAAGACATGTATTCCTTTAAAGCATGTATAAAACATGAATATTTAGCAGAACATGTATTCATTTGAAACGGGTGTAAAACATGGATATTTGAAAAATCGATAATTTATTTAAAACATGTACAAAGTATGAACATTTACAAATCGGGGATTCATTTAAAACAAGTACAAAGCATTAACATTTAATAAATCGGTATTTCATTTAAAGCATGTATGAAGCATATATATTTAAAACAGTAAGGATATCAAGGATCGGGAACTGTCAAGATGGCAACCACACAAAGCTAAATCATCTCTCACTAAAGTGAAGAGAGCACATACCCTACGGGATCATTGACCTCAGTCACACAAGGTGAGGAGGAACAACGATAAGATACTATAATATACATATATATATATACTCTACGGGACTACGGTAGCGAACCGGGTAAAAACTCTGCGCGTTCCTAGACTGCAGCTGACTATCGGGAGGGGAAGGATCTCCAAGTCGGTGGATCAAACCGACAAGGTTGTCCAAGCTCAGTGGTGCCTACTCATAGGTCAAATACGAGAAATTAAATCAAATGCATAGTAAAGGAACGGGGTGCCAATAGGCACAAATACATATTCACATCAGGTTGACACATACAGGTTAGCAAAAGCTAAACACATCACTTTTAATATTCTCGGGACAGTCTAGTTATATCACATGGGTTTCAAATTCCAAATAAGAGTTTGGTTGAAAATCGAGTACGAATGGTTTCTCATATATTCTCGGGCTAGACAATGAGGTTTCCAGAATTGAGTCAGTGTGAATAGGGTCCCGTATGTTGGTCATGATATAAATTGGTAATCTTTAGGAATTGGAGACATTCCAAGTCCTTATGCACATTGACCAATCTAGAAATCCTCACCGAATCTCCATGATGAGGTTTCTCCTTCCTCCAGACTTCATACAACGCCTTACAAGTCCTTACATAGCATTGGGGCTCCAAACAATACCTCCCCACTACATCACATCACAATTTACCCAAATCTTTAATGGGCTTCTATGCATCATTGCAAGTCCAATGGCTTCAAATAAGAAGAAAAGGAATAGGGCTGAATTGGACTTGAATATGGGCTTGAAGTGAGTCTAGAGAACGGTCCAACAATCCCCTTTTTGCAACTATTCTCATTTCAATCCGATCGATCGGACTCATTGGCCGATCGATCGGTCCTGAAATGCTCTTAGTTATTCACAGTCCGATCGATCGGACCTGAAATGCCCACAGTCCGATCGATCGGACAACAGCGAATCTCAGCCTATTTGGTTGGATTCCTCTTTTGTCCAATCCCTATCCATTTCCTTTCTTTCCCCTTCTTCCAAACACAACTCCATGAGTATTTGGGCCCTTTCTTGACCTCCTCAACTCATCAAATCATCATTCAATAATCATTAGAATCAAACTATTAAGCATATTAAACCATTAAAACTATCAATGAAGATAAATCAAAATTTTGCGTAAAACATGATAAACACATAAGAATCGTTTCATCCACTTGCCTTAGGTCCAATGCTAAGAAAATCAAGCCACTAACACCTCTCCAAGCCAAGACACCAAATCTACACAAAACCCCCAAATACAAATCCTAAAACCATCAAAACCAAGAAATACAAAGAGAAAGCTTCTAATAATGGGGATGGAGAGTCTCATGGGCTAGGAAAACACAAATCTAGGAGATGGAGAGAATCACTTACCTAGAAAGTCTTCAAATAAGCAAGGTTAGCTCAATGAGAAATTCGAAGTTGATGAGTCCTTCTAAAAATGGTACCAATTGAAAGCTCTTGACGAGGTGAACAAGATTGGTGAAGGCCTTCTCTTGATTTGAGCAAGGCTTGATGGTGATTTGTGAGGAAGAAAATAAGGGAAGAAGAAAGGGGGTGGAAAATCCCCCATTTCCTGCACAGGCACAGCTGGGACGATTGGGAGAGAAGAGGGAGAGGAGATGGGTACTTATAATGGGTGGGTGTGGGCCCCACCACACTAAAAACACTTAAAACTTGCAAATTGAGATTAGGAGGCTTTATGGACATCGGATCAAGAAACTTAAAACATGAAAAGTGTCCGAAATAAAATTATCTTCCTAACAAAGTTAATATTGACATACTTCTGGGGTCCACAGAAAAGGTCAACTGTTTGGTCAAAGGGATCAAAACAATGGATTCGAGTGTTAAGACATCAATTTATGGGCCTCGGATGCGATCGACCAAGAATAGGGAAATGTTTCTCATAAAATCTAGTTTCCAGAAAGTATATATTTGGCAAGGTTCTGAGATCTCGAAATTTGGGTCCAAATTCAATGTGAAAAGACTGATTTTGCCCCCAGGGCTGGAAAAACTGATTTTCAGAGTTTCAAATAGGTACGGAGTGAACACGAAAGTTGTAGGGAATGGCGAGATTAGTCAAACGAAGCTGAAATGGGAATTTTCAGAAATCAAAGAGAATCTCTCCAAAATGACCACACAAAACAAATAGGACCCTATGGTCACTGTCTAGGTTCGCTGGTTTTCAAAACTAAAGAAAAATAATAAAACTCAGAAATTCGATCAAACAACCGATAAACCCACTGAGAAAATAAATCCATGATTAAAACCACGCTAAACCAGGAAATCTGGGGTCGGGTTCTCACAAGGGGTGTTCATGGTCCGGGCTGGGCAATATCCAGGCCCGAGCCCGAGCCAAGCCCGACTCGGGCCATAAGTACCTGGCCCGATCCCAACCCACCTAGAATAGGCTAAGCCGAGCCCAAATGTATTGTATTTTATAAAGAAAAGGTGGAAAGTATACTAACCCAACTAGTAACGTATTTGGATAGGACATTTGAATGTGTGTGGAGAATGAGTGTTTAACTCCCTTCTTGCACAAGAAATTACTATTTTTCTAATAAAACAGTGCCTCTTAGTCGGGCCGGCCGGGCTTTCTACCACATAATCTTAGCCCGGCCTATATATTAAAGGAGCCCAAAGTTTATACCCAGGCCCATTTTGAGTACTAAAAGTTAAGTCTCAAGCCCCGCCTAAGTTGGGCTGGGCTTGGGCTGGCCCCGTCCATGAGCACCCCTTGTTATTTTTCACTTGCTTCTCTTGTGGGATCAAAGGCACACAACAAGGATTTGGATTCGAAGTTAAAATCTCCTTATTTTTGCGTAGATCTTTTTGGGTATGTTTGTTTATTTGGATGGGGAGTGTCACACCTTGAAATCGGACTTCTGCAGCGGTTCAGTATCGGGGAGCGTGATTTGGGATTAAGTAAAAATTGTATTTCTCCAAGATCCGCGTGTGTGAGGATATCAAAATTCCAACACGACCTGAATATTTTTGTGGAAGCTTATGTGACGTTACGACCTAGAGCCCGTGGCCATCGAATTCCGCTTCGCACTCAACCATTAACATAAAGTTAACATATCAAAGCCCATATCCAGACTAGAACAAACCATAATAACAAGTATTAAGCTAACAGTATCATGGTAATTCATTTCCCAAATATGTTCAAGTGAGAAATTATAAAAGTGTATTAATTACAATCCCCAAGGAAAGGCTAATAAAAGCCATACAAATGACAAGCTAAATAAAATACTACCCCCAATTGTGTGATGAACTCCAGTGCCAAGCACGACACCTTAAATGACATTGTCAGCACAACAAACCTACCAAACACATGGCTCCATAGCCAACTTCACGTGCTCCATCTCGGGACAAAGACTTGCTACCTAGAGCACCAAACGTAGAGGGTCAGAAACGACGGTCTGGCAGGTGACTGAGATGGATAATAAATATGCTAGCAATATATTAATTAATAAACATATGATAAATCATGGATTTTAATTAAACGTTGCATGTATCTAAAACAAGTATAAAACTGGATAATCTGAAAAAACATGGAAATTAAATAAAGGCTGAGAGCAAACATGACTTGCTCATAAAAGCATGGCGTGGTATCAGACTAAAAGTTGCAAGTAAAAGCGGGTGCAAATTACGCTAACATAGCTCAACACAAATTGGGTAATAAAATGAGCGAGAAGACGTAATCAAGCTGCAAGCAAGGCAAACTGACAAATTGATAATCACATAAAGCTAAATTCTCCATCACCGAAGTGACATAGCACACTAAGCATATATATATATATATTCTCTATCACACAAGGTGGTAGGAGCACCCTAAGCATATACATATAATAAGACAGCATAGCTAGCCATCACACTAGGCACCGGTGGCGGAACCGAACAAAATAACACACTAAGAAACCCAAGCTGCAGTTGGCTAAGAATAGATTAAGGTCCAAAGCCAGTGGATCAAGCCGGCAAGGTGGTCCAAGCCGAGTGGTGCCGACTCACAAATCCAAAGGGAACTAATACACATATCATGGTGAGGAACTACTCAAACAGGCTAAGTCAAATACACACACGTGAACATAAAGAGTAGTCCTCCCAAGGTACACATAAAAGCTCATTGGAACACACTAAATAACAAAACTGATCATTTTTAGTTAAAGTGAACTAAATAACAAAACTGATCGTTTTTAGTCAAAACGAGCAGAGGAGTTCTATTGGCACCACGAAAAGTTCTCTTCCCACCGCAGTTATTATGCCAATTTTTTTTTACAATAAAATCATTATGTGAAATGACTAAAATGGACATCTCATAAACCATGTTGAAAATGCCAATTTCTCTTCACATACATAACTCATCTCTACCCTCTTCACAAATCACTTACGGTTTCACATTCTCATTCCCCCATTCCACCCCACATTTCCCTTCTTCTTTCACTCTCATTATTTCTCCCTTCAATCTCTTTACAACATTGCACCACTCACCCACAGTTCACCTTCTTCCTCGTTCCTTTTCCTCCTTGCTCTCACCAAACTATTTGTTGTAGTTGAATCAAACCAAATATTGCAATGGACAAGGAAATGAAAAAGGAAATCGTGTGTTTTAATCCTACTAGCAGCGAAAAGGTTAGTATGGTTGAGTATTTTAGTGTTTTTGTCAAATTTCTCAAGTTCTGTATTGTAGTTGTTCGCGATATGTCCGAACTGGTATGTCCGAACATTTCTGAAATGTTCGGACAGACGATACCGAACATTCCCCATATGTTCGAATGTTTTTATTCGAACATAAGAGACTTGTTCGAGACTTTATTTCCGAACATAACTCAGTTGTTCGGAAATTATATGTCGAACATATGGTTTATGTTCGGATTTTTTTTTCCGAACGATACTGATACCACTTTTTCCTTAGTGCAGCTTTCCACAGAAGAAAGCCAAGTTCAATCAGCCTATGTAATGGACTTTACAGATGTGTTTACTACCGAAGAAGTAAGACATTATATTAAAATTTCAATGTACTTACTTATTGTGTGTTACTAATGTCTGATTCAATGGTTATGTGTTTAGATATTTCACAGCCGAAATGCATTAGTGAATTGGGATCGTGATGTGGGTAAAAGAAATGGTTTTGTCATTGTCATAAAGGTGTCAAATGCCGCAAGGCCTGGAATAAAAGCTAGGGTTGTCCTAGCATGTGAGAGAAGTGGCCAATTCAAGCATTGTAAGACCAAAGACGAGGGGCCTACTAAAAAGAAGATCAAGCAAACAGGATCGAAGAAATGTGGATGCCCTTTTACATTAAAGGGTAAGAAGCTTG
Organism: Litsea cubeba; assembly: GCA_012931725.1. Classification (NCBI taxonomy): domain Eukaryota; kingdom Viridiplantae; phylum Streptophyta; class Magnoliopsida; order Laurales; family Lauraceae; genus Litsea; species Litsea cubeba. Next base: position 148,604,235 of record CM022945.1, read on the forward strand.
ACACTTTTGATGATTGGATGTTGGAAGTTGCATGTGGTATACATAATCACTCCGTTGCATAGTATCTAGAGGGTCATTCATTCGCAGGGAGACTAACAGAAGAGGAAACAAAATTGATGGTTGATATGTCTAAGAGCATGGTACGACCAAAAGATACTTTGGTTACATTAAAACAAAGAAGTGCCTTAAATGTGACTACAGTGAAGACCATTTACAATGCACGTCATAGGCACAGAGTTGTTGAGCGGGGTGGGAAAACACAGATGCAACAACTGATAGGAAAGTTGACAGAGCATAAGTACATTGAATGTCACAGGAACAATGAGGACAGTGATGTTGTTACCGATTTGGTTTGGGCGCATCCAACAAGCATATAGTTGTTACGGTCATTTCTTCATGTCTTAATAATGGATTGCACTTACAAGACAAACCGGTATCGCATGCCCTTATTGGAGATTGTAGGAGTGACCTCAACAGATATGACTTTCTCTGTGTGTTTTGCTTACATGGAAGCCGAACGTGAAGACAACTATACATGGGCTTTGGGTGTTTTACGTTCTCTCATTGGTGAGGACGCTCTTCCTGATGTTATTGTCACAGACAGAGAATTGGCACTACTAAAAGCCATCAACACCATATTCCCTACTGCAATGCAAATGGCACATAAATAAGAATGTTCTAGCAAAATGTAAGAAATTGTTCGAGACCAAGGAGAAGTGGGATAGATTTATATTGCATTGGAATATGTTGGTCCATGCCTCCACAGAAGAAGAGTATATTGATCATCTGCGTAAGATAAACCAAGAGTTCACAACATATCCATCAGCACTTCAATACGTCAAGGAGAGTTGGCTAAATGAATATAATGAGAGATTTGTATCTGCATGGGTTGATAAATGCATGCATTTTGGAAATACTACGTCAAACAGGTACGTCTTATACTTTAATTTGGATGAATTTATGCTTATGCATATTTATATATAATGCATTATTAATTATTATGTTGTTTATATAGGGCTGAGTCTTCACATTCACAGTTGAAGAGACAACTTGGATCATCTCAGGGTACTTTTGAGACAAATTGGGCAAAAACACACAGTTTGCTTGAACTATAGCATACAAGTATTAAAGCTTCATTCGAGAAGAGCAAGACAATAGTGCAACACAGTTTCAAGCTCTCTGAATTTAAAGAGCTTCGTGGGAACATATCAAGAAATGCCTTGGAAAAGATTTTGGCAAAGACTAAGAGATCAAATATGGTTGGAATTGATGAGATTGCATGTGGTTGTATTATCTGTTCCACACATGGGTTACCATGTGTGCATGAGATTGCTACATATGTTTCAGAAGGACGGCCAATTCCCTACAGTGTATACATCTGCATTGGGTCAAGCTTGACATGAATCCGAGTACCGTTTCGAGCTATAATATGGAGTTGGACTGTAAGACGGAGTTAGAGTTACTTGAAAAGAGGTTCAATGAATTTGATCAAACAAGAAAACTGCAACTCTTAAAGAAGATGAGGGAGCTATCAAAGCCTGACAGTAAATTCTTGTTAGAACCAGAAGCAAAGTCACGAACCCGTGGGCGACCACGCATTAGGATTGATACATCCACCAAAAGGGAACCAAGTGCCTTTGAGTTGGTTCAATCTGCACAGGACAGTCACTCACCTTCAACCATTAAGGTTAAGGCACCGTTGGAACAGAAAAAAAGAAAAAAAGATAAGCCTATAGTTGTGAGAACAAGATCCAAAAATTCCAGTTCTTATATTGCTCAGTTCTCAGAAGGATTAAGGCCTTTTATATGCCTTATCAAGGATGTTGCAGCCGATGGTAATTGTGGTTTTAGAGCGATTGCTGCTTTGATTGGTCATACTAAAGATGGATGGAGATAGGTTCGGAGAGAATTCTTGCATGAGTTGCTGCACCATGTAGAACATTACAAGCAATTATACGGAGTGGAAAACAGAGTTGAAGAACTCATTGTGACACTATCTTACTATGAGGATAATCCTTCGTACAACCATTGGTTGACTATGCCTGACATGGGGCATCTTATCGCATCTCGTTACAACTTGGTCTTATTTCACTTTAGCATGGACAGTGTTTAATCTTTCTTCCTCTAAGGTCACCACCATTGCCTGTATCTACTCGATTGGAGATAGCGATAGGTTTTGTTAATTCTTGCCATTTCGTTCAGGTATTGAAAACTAAAATTATTATTATTTATTTATTTGCAATATGTGAACGTATTAACATGTTAATTTATTTTTTTTGTAGGTTTTCATGAACCCAGATCATCCTGTACCACCCATTGCCAATAAGTGGAAAGAATTCCGTCATCCTTGCGCTAGCCAATGGGAATTAGCATATGAAGATCGAATCAGGCGTTTTAAAGAGATTATAAGTCCAGATGTAGCAACCTATGTGACTGTCTCATTGGATTGAGAAGATTGTGTTTTTTTTCCATGTATTTCTCTAGTCACATTGTTCGAAGAATTCATGTATTTCTCTAACAGAAGATCCAAGATGAAAGGACAACATTTTTAATTTAGAATATGCAAGTTGATTTGTTTTCAACTTTGTCCGTACAACCATGTTCAACAAAATTGTAATTATGACCATGTTCTAAATGTAAACAACCGTGTTCCAAATATTGTGATTACAACCATGTTCTAACCCATAAAAAAAACACCATAATATTAACCAAAATTTAAAAAAAGTAAATGATTTTCTTAAAGTAACTGGTCATCTTCCAAAATGAAATCAGCTACTGTCCCTACGGTGCCTGCGGGCATAAGAACGAGCAGTCATGCTGGGGTGTCGAACCCTGCGCTCCACCTCTTCAATGGTCATTCCACATAGCACATGTGTGGCCTGCTCGACGTGAGTGTATATACCATGTGGGTCATCAATCCATCCATCTTGGCCCCTCTCCATGACTCTCTATCAAGGATGCAGAACGCACCCGCACTACGCTACAAGTAAGATGTTTAATTCATTAATTCACTCGAAACATTTAAAAAAATGTGAAATATTGCTCAATTAACCATACCATCTCATAATCAATGTTTGTACTAGGTTGTGCATCTCGAGGATGTGGTCGATAAGCTGATTGGGAGTTAGGGTTTTGAAGCAACCTCCATGACACTCGTGCGTACCAAGCCATGTATTGTGGTACACAATCAGATGGACGTCGAACTGGAACCCTTTGATTCAACCCAGACAGTAGGTGATCATTCCATCTTTCCCATACTTGATCAAAATATTGATATGCAATATGATATGCATTTGCAGTCGGGCCTCATGTAGCACAGATTGGGATTAATGGGGGTGAAGGAATAGTCTGCACCCTACCAAACTGCCTCAGGATCCTATCTGGATGATAGGGCTTAACAACGTCAAAGGACTTAATGCACCCACAGTAGAAGGCGACCTGATTAAATGGATGTTGCTGCCTAATATCGCGATAAGGATCCCATGTGACCTACATGACCAAAACAATTATAAGAAATTTCATTATACTATAGATAATTTTTAGTAAGTCATGAATAAAGAATTTTTATTACCTCATCTGCACTCATATAATCAAGCCGCTCTCGTAGTGCCTATAGGGGAGCAGTAGTCTCCCTACGAGTGAGCCAGCGATACACTCGGGGTTGGGTGACTCCATATAAAATATTGGACGTTGGAGCGAAACACTCGAAATGCTAAAAAATCCACGCCTCTAGCAACGTAAGATATCCAGCAATCTGTTTAACTTCCTTACGAGTAGGTAATCCCAACTGTCGATACAAATAAGCCAGAGCAGCGGCACCCCATGCATATGTATGGACACTTGACAAGTCTGTCAACAATGTCAGATATATAATTGGTACACGTGTGCCACTCTTGTCCGCGAATAATGTACAGCCTAATAAATACAGAAGATATGCTCTCACTGCACAATCAATCATGTCATCTCCATCCTCATCGGTTATTAAAGAGAACCTTCCTCTTAGCCACTCCAATCTTACAGATTGGCCCCTAACTTGCTGCAGCTCATCATTTGCCTCATTTGGATGAACTCCCAGAGCGTCAACAAGGAGCGAATGAGCATCTTGAAATGACATTCTACCATTATAAGCAATAGAACGACCAGTCACCGGAATCCCAAGTATGGTGGCAACATCATTTAGACTTATGGACATTTCACCGAAAGGCATGTGGAAAGTGTTTGTTTCAGGTTGCCACCTTTCCACAAAACAAGAGACAAGAATCTTACTAATAGAGCGGTATGATGCTGTGATGAGTGGACTCAAATTAGATCTATCCACTAACTCTCTGAACCTGTTGCTCTCATTCAATATCCAGTGTGGTATTTTCTGTCCATGGCTCAAACACTTCAGCGGGACCCGTTCCTGCATTCCGAAAATATTACATTATTAAAGAATGTAACAATTACGTTGAGTTTTATGTAACATAAATAGAAAAACAAAAAAAAGTTTGTACCTGTGAATGCCAAATGTATGCAGCTATGTGCGTGTTGAAACTGGGCAGCAAAGAACGATCTACTGGCCCCGCAGTTATTTCTTGTTCAACATCAACTTCTTCTTCATGTTGTTCAACAGGAGCTCCTTCTTCTTCATTGCCTCCTTCTGAATCATATTCCGGTTCCCTGACTTCTTCTACAACCTCCTCATTTATTCGACGGTGCCTCCTATTGGAAGCCGCCGGCCTTACTCTAGAACTGCTTGGCCTATCCATTTCTGAAATATTAGATGAAGAGTGATTAAATTTTTTTACAAGTGTTCGGTTCTGTGTGTTCGAACAAGTCAGAGATGTTCGGCATGTAATGTCCGAACATTTCAAGAATGTTCGGACTTTATGTGCCGAACAATTCTGAAGTGCACGAACTTTATAATTCGAACATTCTTAAATTGTTCGAAATTTTAAATTCGAACATTTGGGCAATGTTCGAAGTTTCAGAACCGAACATATCGCGACAATGAAAAAAAAAGATTGAACAACTGCAAGAAAAATCATTTTCGAGCGAATTAGACGTGTCATTATGTCCCTTTAAACATATTAAGATGCACACAATAGTTGCTACAATGACCTATTTGAGAAAATAACACAATGACAATGGAGAAGAAGGAAGGTGATACCTTGGACTAAAATGGAGGTCACTACAACAGATTCTTCCTCTCTTCCTTATCTGCTTGTATCCTTTTACTAAGCCAATCTTCCAGCCAGAATGTGGGTCAAAATGGATAGAAGAAGAGTTTCTCTAATGAAAGTTTCAATAGAGGGGAGAGAAAGGGGACGATGGTGAAGATGTGTGGGAAGAGAAGAGAATTGATGAGTTGAGTTGTAAGTGAAAGGGGTGATTTGAGTATATTGATAGGTGCAAAGAGAAAAAAACTGTTAAAAAATCTATTTTGTACATCGGTGAGGAGAGAAATGCGATGAGAATAGCAAAAAAACGTGGTGCCAACAGAACCCCTCAAACGAGTAAAACCAAGCGATTAAAGCCAAAACCGGTAGACTATGAATCGAACTAGCCTAAAAACAAAGTTTGAATGAGCAAAACTAAACAATGAAAGTAAAATAGGTACATTCGGGCGAATCCAAGTTTAAATATCAATTTCCAAATACACATCCCATTGACAGGTTGAGACCGCACTATTTGGCACAACGTACATGTGGACCCCTGAATGCCAGGTTTCTCGTATTATTTGGCACTCCCGAAGTTCGGTGGCATTCCAAGCAATTAGTGTACGTTGTCTAATTAACAAAGTTTTAACATGTTTCCGGGTGAATTCCCACATTGGTGCTTCATTTTCTCCCATTTCTACCTTCTTATATCCATTCTTGGTCCATATGTGTGGTTAGAAATCATAAGAACCCATTCTCCGATGGTAAAAGCCATTATCAGATATCACACAAGGCCTGGGGCAGCAAGCGGGTTCGCTCGAGCGAGCCCATTCACTAGCCTGGGCCGCACTCCCAGAAACACTGCTCTCTCAAGCGAGCAAAGCTTCTGGCTTTGCTCGCTTGGCAACTTCCTGCCTGGGTCTTTCCTCCCTTTTCTATTGGCCTTTTCCCTCCAATCTCTTAGGCCCTTCCCCATGGAATTCCCTGCATAAATTTTGGCCTCCAATGCCCCTTCTAAACCAACATTCATCCTCCACAATCCACACCCATTCCAGCATATGAACCATGCACTAAATCAAATCCATTAATTCCAACCCATCCCATTAAAGAAACACCATCATACACGAACGAAAATCCAAGAAAACCATAAGGAAATCACATAAATAGGAGAAAGCCCAACATACTAAAAGTGAAAAACTATTTTACAAATCATCATGAATCCAAGAGAGATCAAACATGAAATCAATCCAATGCATAGAAACAAATCTGAGAAAAATCCCAAAGTTATTGGAATGCTAAAAAACAAACATATTTCAGTCCCTTGCCTTCGTCTCCAATGCTCCAAAAAAAAGCCTCTAATCAATCCAGTTCCAAGAGAAATCACCTAACACAAAAACCCCCAAAATGCCCATCTTAGAACCCTAGAAATTGGAAAATAAGGAAAGACTTGGAATTGGCTCAAGTATGGCTGGAAAATGTATCCTTAAGGGCTGCTATTGCACTCATCAAGTGATGGAAAGGAGCCCTTACCTGTAATACCGTTGATTGAGAAGGTCTTAGTGGAGAGAGGGTCTGCTCAGCTTGGGTTTGCATAATGGATGGAATCAGTGAAGAAGCGAAAAATGATCGTCATAAAATATAGTTTCCAAAAAGTATAAATTTGACATGGTTTTGGAATCTCGAAATTTGGGCTCAAATTCAGAGTGAAAAGATTGTTTTGCCACAAGGCTGGAAATTGGGTTTTGGTGCTTCGAATGGGGACGAGGTGATCACGAAAGTTGTAGGGAATGATGAGATCGGTCAAACGAAGCTGAAATTGAAAATTTTGAGAATCACAAAAAGCCTCCCCACGCTGACCACATATAACACATGGGACCTTATGCGTATCAAGCTAGGTCCAAAGGCTCTCGAAAGTTTCCAAAACTAATGAAAAGCTATTCCGAACTCAAAAACTTAGCTAAACAACCTCTAATGTCACTTAAAGGGCTAACCCATAACTTAATTAGCACTAATTCTGAAAATTAGGGGTCGGGGTCTTATAGGAGAGGAGTGGAAGAGGAGTCAAGTAGGGGTGTTCAACGGGTCAAACCCATGGGTTTCGGGTCAAACCCGACACGACCCGAAAAAGTTTATATGGGTGAAAACCCACCCGAACTCAACCTGTTTGGGTCACGGGTTGGTCGGGTCACGGGTTGGTCAAGTCACGGGTCAACGGGTCACGGGTCGGGTTCGGGTAAAAAAGAAATTATAAAAAAAATATGATTTTATTAAAATGGATACAAACAAATGAGTTCTTCTTCCCATCAATCTACACAAGTTGAAACTTCCAGGTTCACAGTAGTCCATATTCCATAATACAACAGTCAACAATAGTCCATATTCCATAAATAATACATACTTCCAGCACAACTCACAACAATATCAGTCATCAACTCACAACAACCTTCATAAGTCATCACTCATCACAATTCACAAATCACAACAATACCAGTCACATGTAAAGGAGGGGGTTTGCATCCATGGCGTGTAAAGTGAAGCATCCACAGGCCGTTAAAGGGGAATTTTCTTGTATGAGTAATCTACTTACTGTTTCTTTGTAGTCCAGATTGTGAGCTCCACCTCCTAGATACATGAAAGTCTATCAATGGAGGTAAGGGACATAAAGGTCTCTTCATAGATAAGAGATAGAAAAAAAGTCATCCCTATCAAAAAGCTTCTAACCCATTTATCAAAAGCCTCAAATTGTAATGGTCTTTTAACTGTAAATTCCTTTGAGATACAAGCCAACGGTGAGAAAAGCTTATATCAAATTAGGTTTAGTCAGTGTGAAGGAGGCAAACCAATCAAAGGTGAGCCATAGAGTGGGCTGCACACATAACTAGTTTGCTTTTTAATTGTTAGGATTTAGAGACTAGTAGGTTATGATTTATATATGATTACTCTATCAAAATCCTCTTTTTCATGTGGGAGATCATATAGCCGCACTTCCATGCCGCGACTCATGTTACCTCACCATTGTGACAGAAGTAATCTAGAATTATGGGCTCCAATTCTGGGTCTGATTATGGACCTAGTGCTTTTAAAGCTCACTTGTGCAATTGAATTATTTAAATAAGTTTAAAAGCATAAAATTATTATTTATGATGTATGTAATATGTGACTGTTATTTTATTTAGTCTAAATTGGTAGGTATAAGTATAACACATGTAACATGCTTACAAAAAAAAAATGTTACCGGGTTCAGGGGTCACCCGTTAACCCGACCCGTTAACCGGTACCAACAGTCACGGGTTGGGTCGGGTCGAGCACTAGAAAAATGCTACCATGACCCACCCATTGACCCATGGGTCGGGTCGGGTCACGGTTAATTTTTTACACCTCTATAGTCAAGTGTGACTTTAAAGCTTGTTTGTTTGCATGAGGGGAGGAGTAGAAGAGAAGTGACAACTCCAATCGGGATAAAGTTAGAGTAGAGTGGGTTGAAATAAACTGGTAGAATTTTATTTTTGTTTGGACGGTTGTTGTACCTTTAGTTTGGTCAATTGTGTTTATCATCTTGTCCACTTGGGCCTCCAAAAACCCTCCACTTCTTTTGTAGGTGTCTTTGTGCTCTCGATCTAGTCCCAACAGTTCCCCCTCTGTATTTGCCCTCGCCAATCTCACTACATTGGCACAATAAATAACCCATCTTGGCGGTATATTCAACCCCATTCCTCCTTAACTCTACAAGGAAGCCACTCATTGTAGTGAAGAAGGGTAGTGGTTCGTAGAGGTGCACATCGGGCCGGGTTTGGCCCGACCGGATAATTTTTAAGAGGTGAATGACCCGACCGATAACCCTGTTAAAAATCTTCGGGTTATCGGGTTTCGGGCCATCGGGTTATCGGACTATCGGGTTTGGACCGGGTTAAACCCGGTTGCCCGATTAAAAAGTTTCAGCCCTACTTGAATGAGAAAAAGAACATGGGTTTCTTGAAAAAAGAGCCTCCTTTTCTCACCAGCCATCCACAACCCCCAAACCCTCTCTCCTCTCCCACCTTCATCTACTCAACCAAACCCTAATCAGCTGTAGAAGCATCAACAAAAAGCAGAATAAGAGGAACGATTTTAGGGTTTGGGCCGACGACGACGATGTGGAATCCCGAGATCCTGACGACTACGACATGGACGAAGACGAGGCCGAGGAGCTCGATAGCAGGGACTACGACATCGAGTACGACCGCCTCCTCCCCGCCGGCGGGGCTTCCGCCGCCTCTAACACCAGCGACGACATAGAGATGGTGCAGAGCGAGTCCTTTGTCTCGACTCAGGGCTGGGAATCGGACAAGGTGGTGGATTATAGGATTAATGAGGAAGAGTTCCACAAGATTTCACTTCTTAACTGCGATTTCTTCATCAGAAAGCCGCCAGATCCTGATGATAATGTCTGATTCCTCTAATTGTTTCTTGCTGATTTATGATCAAATATCAGCTGCTTAATGGACTGATAGTTGATAGGATCGTTTGGTAGAGTTATGAATGGATTTAGAAGTGGGTTCTGCTTTTGTGGAGTGGTGTCTTGTTTCTCTGATTGTTTATCAAACATTCACAACCGAATTATCGGGTCACCCGATAATCCGAAAATCTTGAATTCAATGACCCGAAACCCAGTCCTATTAAGAATTTATCGGGTCGGGTTTGACCTGGACCGATATGAAAGGTTTCGGGCTTGCCCGATAAGCGTCGGGTCGGTCGGGTTCTCCGGGTCGGTCCGGGTTTGGAAGCCCGGTGACCACCCCTAGTGGTGCGGGCGTAAGGACAAGGTTGTTACAGGAGTTTGGAAGGGATAAGAGGCTTTCTCTAATAAGAGTAAAATGAGATATTATAGTTGGATGAGGTAATTGTGGGAGTCATCGCTAACTCAGCACACTCACTCAAGGGGTTGGGTCAGTGGCGCTATGTAGGTTAGAATTATATTGCTTTTTATTATTATTTATAATTAGGTTTGCTTATTTGGTTAGGAGTGTGTTTAATATTTAAGTTAAGAGTTATATTTAGCAATTTTGCCTTTACTTTTTTTATATATATTGGTGGATGTAATTGAGTTTTGTAGAACGTAATAGATGAGTTTAATTTATTTTTTTTTCTCCCCTCCCTTCTCCCTCAACATAAACTTGAAGTAGGGTGAGTGACTAGAATGTGTAATCCAGCTCAGCAACATGTTCACTTTATCTGTCCCCGACAATGCACCCAAACACAATTAAAGTAAAATCTCAACAATTTTAAGCCCTTTTCTATTTTATTCCTCGGCAAACAAACATGATAAAGTTAAAAAGATGCGAGTTAAAAAAATGAATATAAGAGTTACTTTATATGCCTTTAGATGATTGGTGTAAAGCAAAAAAAAAAAAAAAATCATGAATCCTAATTTTTGACCAAATTTTGGTGAGGAACTTGTGTGTATGGGTGTCTAAGTGCTTACCTTAAAAAATAGAAAATGAAAAATAAAAATTGGAGAGATGAGCTACAGTGAAGTATAATCAAATGTAATTAGTTACTCATAAAGTATGGGGAGTATTCCTATACATCTATCCCTCACCATAGGGTGAGGGATACTCCCTTTTTGAAAAATCTTAAATATATAGGGAGTATTCCTATGTACTTAAAAAATCACTAAACATTTTAAAAAGCAAAGATGCACTTGAATATTTTCCCATAAAGTATAAGTAAGAGGAAACTACCTGAAAAATCCCCATAGTGAGTCATGAGTAAGGAGAGGACCCAGCAAGAGTTTATAGACGGCATGGGTCTTTTTTTGTAGTTTAGCGATGTTGTCGATATCGACAACATTTATCAGTGAGTTGAATTAAGAGTTGTAAGTCAGCTGCTGTTTGAAGAGATAAAAGTTGTTGATATCTACAAATATGCGTAAACCCTTTATACATTGCCCCATGTCTGCATTTCTTCGTCAAACCCTTTTCATCGTTTGCAACTTGTGTTCTGGATATTTTTCCTTCTCAGAAAACTTCTACATGGAATTAGCCAAAGTGGTTGTTGGATTCCATTAAAAGGTTTGGGCTTGGTTGATGGTGATTTTCGTTTTGATCTTGATTAATGGTGATTTTCATTTTGGGTTTTAGGGTTTGAAAAGGTGTTTCAACACCTTCATCTAAACCAGTTTCAAGCCATTCAACAACCCCTTCGAAAACCCTCCATTCCAAGCATCGTATGCATTTCCCCTCTGCAAAGAACACCCACCCGTCTCCCAATCCGATCTCTGCCACAAAAGAAGCCCCACAAATAGACCACCCGGTTGAAGTCATTGGCCGGATTCGTGACTACCCAGATCGAAAAGAGAAGCCCTCTTCAGCTCTGCAGAGATCCTCTGATGGGCATATGGTTCGGGTGCGGACCGCTATTGGGTATCGTGATTTCAGCCTTGATGGGGCCTTAGTTTCGGAGGAGGAAGATCTTGATGGGTTAGGCTATCCTATAGTTGTTGCTGATTTGGTCCAGCTGTAGGGATAGTCCCCTATTTCTGCTCAGCGCCCGGTTTGGCCTTTCTCATTGTAGTGGGTGCTCTCGTAGCCTCTGGTTTGATTTTTCTGTCAGCCTGCTTGGGGTAGTGGAGTTATCTGCCTTCCATGTCAGTAGATTTTTGGAAGTGCTTCTCAAGTGTTCAGCTTCTAGCTCCTCTGCAGCTTGTTGCAGCTTTTGGCCTGTTTGGTTTAGTGCCATCTGAGGATTTTAGGCCTAGTTTTAGCTGGGGTAGTGGCTGTGGAGCTGCTGTGCAAATGATTGTAAGGGAGTCTTTCCAGCCCAATCATCTAAGCTTCTTGTTGTAAGCTATGGATGAGATTCTTTCTTTTGTAGCATCTGGTTTCTGTTGAGTTGTAGAGATCCTCCTCTCTCTACTCAGCTCAATTGCCATTTCAAGTTAGTCTGGAGGCAGCTCGGGTAGATCTCTCTGCTCAGTGAGGTGTGGAGTTCTGCAGTTCTGTTGGGCCCTGTTTTGCCTATCTTAGGTGGTCTCATGGTTTTGTGCAGCTTGCAATTATTTTTTGTTAACTCCCTTCTCTGTTTTGAGCTGTTGGTGGTGGTGTCTGTTGGTCCAGCTCTAGTTGGGGTGTTGTCTGTGGTGCTGTCTTGCATTGTTTTATACTAGTAGCTTTCCAGCCCTCTGGAAGATACAATTTCTCTAGTGCAGTGGTTGTGTCCTAGCTAAATGGGTTGTTCCAAGCTTGACCAAAAGAGATTGCATTCATTTTTTGGTGGAGTTGGTAATGTAAATGAGATGTTCCAAGCTTGACCAGTGAGGTGTTTTTTTACTTGTATGGCAGTTGATGTAAACGACTTGTATGGCTGCTGATGTAAATGGGCTATATGGTGATGTCAATGGGTTCCATGTAGATTTGAAGCATGTAAATGAGATCCATGTAGATTTGAACACTGCAAATTGAGCTTTTTATCTATTGTGTTTTGCTACTTTTGTAAGTATTGGATGGCTGTAATGAATGTTGGAATGTGAATGGTGCTAACAACTTTTTTAATATAAATGGAGGATATTGTATTCAGTTATTCCATGGTGTTTGCTTTTTAGGACATTCTTAATGACCATAAGTTGGGTTTAATATGTTGGATTCACACTATAAAACCATGCAAACCAGTTGATTAGCTATCAGATAAAAGTTGTCACTATTGACAACTTTTATTTATTCCAAAAGCTGCTAACTTACAACTTTTAATTCACCCCACTGATGAAACTGGTCGATATCGACAACATAAGTTGTTGCTATCGACAACTTTTATCTCTTCCAGCAGCTGCTAACTTACAACTTTTAATTCACCCCACTGATGAAACTGGTCGATATCGACAACCTGATGTCATCGCTATCGACAACTTTTATCTCTTCCAGCAGCTGTTAACTTACAACTTTTAATTCACCCCACTGATGAAACTGGGCGATATTGACAACCTAATGTCATCGCTATCGACAACTTTTATCTCTTCCAGCAGCTGCTAACTTACAACTTTTAATTCACCCCACTGATGAAACTGGTCGATATCGACAACTTAATGTCGTCGCTATCGACAACTTTTATCCTTGAAGCAGCAGCTGACTTACAACTCTTAATTCAACTCACTGATAAATGTTGTCGATATTGACAACATCGCTAAACGACAAAAAAAGACCCCTGCCGTCTCTAAACTCTTGCTGGATCCTCTCCTTACTCATGGCTCACTATGGGGATTTTTCAGGTAATTTCCTCTATAAGTAATTAATTACTTATACTAGCAACAAACGCCCGTGCTAAAACCGGGCAAAATAAAAAATTGTTAAAATTTAAGAAGTCTTTTGAAATATTGTTAAGATAAAATAAGTTTTTTTTATTATCTTTGAATATTAAAAAAATTTCTATGTATGGAAATAAATATAAAATAAAGTAAATTTACATAACACGATGACCCCTTGAATTTAAAGGCATTGACCATTACGACCATCTCATTTAAGGGTATATTATACCATTGATGATTAAAAATATAAGAAAAGAAAACAAATCGGATGGATCTACATCTACTAAAAAGAACCAAAAGAAAGGGATAAAAAAATTAAAGTGTTTGATCCATCAATGGGGGCTACCCTTGAAATGTTTTTAACTTGGGTAGTGCTACATAGACAAACTTTTTTGACAGAATCTTGGACAACCCCCTACTGGAACCATCCATTTGTGGAAAAAAAACTGAAAGGAAAGTAAAGGAGCAACAGTTTGTATTTCATTCATCAGTAGGGCCCATAAAACATATTTAACATGGGACCCATTGATGATTGAAGATCAAAGGAAAAGAAAACAAACTTACTGTAAAGATTTGCTTGTAATTTGGATAATGGTAAGAAATACGACTCAAATTCAAATGTTCATAAGCCCAGGCCAAAACAAAGATATAATAAATTATTATAATTAATAATTAAAACTATAAAAGAAGAATCCACTATTATTATTTTTAAGAATTCTTAGAAGAAAATAAAGTGGAAAAAGATCTTAAGATTTTATGGTAAAATAAAGAAATTATTTTGAAAATTAATAATGAGAATATTGTAATATCACACCTATAAAATCTTTGTAAATTAGAAAAATGCATGGGTTAAAAGTCCCCACTAAAAAAGAAAAAATTCTGGATGGAAGCAAAAAGAAAAAATGATACCATTCAAAGAAGGAAAAAAATGAGAAAAAAATGCGTCCATTTTCCTACAAATACATCAATACCCGGCTGGGGCTCAATTTGTTAGGTGCATCGTGTGGAGTGTCAAAGCAAGCTTGTAGGCTCCACTCCCGTGCTCAGCCTGGGCCCTAATAAAAATAATTTTTATTTTTATTAAAATTAGATATATTTTATTTTATATTACTATAAATAATTGGAGAGAAAAAATGCATTAAAATCGTACACTAAATTAACGGCTTGTTGTAGGAATTTCAATGGGCCAGTTTCCGGATTGGCCCATTTCTACTATCAATAGGGATTGAATGGCCCGAGTTCAGGAGTATATCAGGTCCTAAATACTAAGTTTGAGCCTGCCTACTAAAAAAAAAACTCAGTCTAATTGCCCACTACAGATACATATTGATCTAGAAAAATGATATCTATGCATAATCCATGAGTGGGTCCCACTGCAGAAATAAATTAAATGTGTGGGGCCCACTAATTGATTTGCAACCATTAAGAAACTAGACAACGGCCAACATGCTTGCCTGCCTCCCTCAGTGGGGCCTACTCTTAGAAAAAAGGGGTTAAGAAAAGGCTCACTCTTGAAATATATTTAATACAAACTGGTGCCACTACTGGATCCATCCATTTGGGAAAAAAAACTGAAAGGAGAGTAAAGGAGCCAGCTTGGATTTCATTCATTGGTAGGGCCCACAAAACATATTTAACATGGGACCCATTGATGATTGAAGATCTAAGGAAAAGAAAACAAATTGACTGTAAAGATTTGCTTATAATTTGAATAATGGCAAGAAATATGACTCAAATTCAAACGTTTATAAAAAGGGTAAATTAGGGAGAGATCCCTCATTATTAGGCTATAAAGTCTCTAGGACATAGCATTACTGTTTAAGGCTTAGAGTCCCTTGCGCATGGAATTAATTCAGGCGGTGGTCCCTAAGCATGTGACATCATATTTCTTATGACATATTTGCCCTTCTAACCATTTAAATGGGTGTGTGGTCGCTAAGCATGTGACATTAGATTTTTTATGACTTATTTGCCCTTCTAACCATTTAAATGGGTGTGTGGTCCCTAATTAAGCATGTGACATCACTGTCTTTCCCAGATTATTTTTACAAGGTCCTTACCACCTGTAACGGGTTGGGTCTTGGACCATGGCAAGTGAACTATTTCATAATCCTCATGGCTAGTCCTATAACAGCCTGTTTCAACAGAAATGAAGAGCTAAAGAAGAAAACCTAAAAGATTACTTGAACAATTGATTGCATAAGTCACATGGGGTAGATTGCTAGATTCAGATAAATTTTTATCAAAGCTAGATAAATTTAAACTAAATCTAGTCAAACAAAACCAAATCTAATTAGATAATCTCATATCGAAGTTACATAACTTGTTTTCAAATTGGTTGTGATTTCAAACACAGATAAATTCATATAAACTCAAATAAACTCATGCCAAAGTCAAATAAGTTCAAATCAAAGTTAGATAAATTCGCAGGAAACTCAGATAAATTCACTTAATTCGTATCAAACTCAGATAAATTCAAAACAAACACAAATAAATTTATATCAAACTTAGATAAATTTGTACCAAACACAGATAACATCATGCCAAAGTCATATAACACATACAAAACTTAGATAAATTCACAACAAACTCAAAAAAACTCATTTAACAACTCAGAAAAACTCATTCCAAAGTCAAATAAGTTCACATCAAAGTTAGATAAATTCACAGCAAACTCAGATAAATTCACTTTAATTCATATCAAACTCAGATTAATTCAAAATAAATACAAATAAATTCATATCAAACTTAGATAAATTCGTACTAAACACAGATAACATCATGCCAAAGTCATATAACATCATGCCAAAGTCATATAAAACATACAAAACTTAGAAAAATTCACTGCAAAATAAAAAAAACTCATGCCAAAATCAAATAAGTTCACATCAAAGTTAGATAAATTCACAACAAACTCAGATAAACTCACTTAATTCGTATCAAACTCAGATTAATTCAAAGCAAACACAAATAAATTCATATCAAACTTAGATAAATTCATACCAAACACAGATAACATCATGCCAAAGTCAAATAACATTATGCCAAAGTCAGATAACACATACATCAAAGTTAGATAAATTCACAGCAAATTCAGATAAATTCACTTAATTCGTATCAAACTCATATTAATTCAAAGTAAATACAAATAAATTCATATCAAACTTAGATAAATTCATACCAAACACAGATAACATCATGCCAAAGTCAAATAACATTATGCCAAAGTCAGATAATACATAAAAAACTCAGATAACACATACATCAAAGTTAGATAAAGTCACAGCAAACTCAGATAAATTCACTTAATTCGTATCAAATTCAGATTAATTCAAAGTAAATACAAATAAAGTCATATCAAACTTAGATAAATTCATACCAAACATAGATAATATCATGCCAAAGTCAAATAACATTATGCCAAAGTCAGATAACACATACAGAACTTAGATAAATTCACAGCAAACTAAAAAAAAAACTCATTTAAAACCAAGTTGAATACATTTTAAAGTCAAATAAAATCTTGTGAAATTCAGTTAATTTCATACCAACTCATTATTGCATAAGAAACTCAGATAAACTTAATAAAAACTCAGAGAAAATCATTTCAAAGTCACATAAATTCATTCGAAACCTTGTTTAATTAATAACAAATGAAGTTCAATTGAAATCAAACTCAGAAAAATAATGTAATATACAGATAAATTCATTTAAAGTCCTATTTAATTGATCATAGACTAAGATAACTTTATATAAAGTTTAGATAAATACATGTCACAGTCAAATAATTTCATATCAAGTTCAGATAAATTCAAACCAAAACTTAGATAAACTTATGTCAAACTCAATTAAGTTTAAGTCAAGATGATTTGATTGCTTGAGGTCACTGATGAGTTGATTTTGCTTCTTTCTGCAGTTTCCTTCATCTTTGATTTCAGAATCTTTATTTTGTTTAAATTTCGGAGTGCATGACGGAATATTTTAAAGCAATGCATGTTTGGTGACGTATAGAGTATATAAAGAGATGAAATTTTTGTCTTTTGACTCATTAAATGTTAAAAGGGGACCGCTGCCTTTATGAGAAAATGACCCGGACCACAGGCTATAAAAGGTACTGTTGAGGGACCTTTCACCAAATGCTTCATATAAAGATCTCTTATGAGAGAGGTTTTAGGAGAGAAAGAGTAGCCAAAGTGATGAGGAACCTTATGGGATTTTTGTGCATATTTTTCTAAAAGGAGAGACCTTTTAGGGATGAGGTGGCACCCCCTCAGAGCCCATCTCCCACTTTGCTTTAATATAGATCATCTTTAACCTTTCCACAAGGCAGAACACAGGAGAGAACAGAGAAGAGTGCAACGAGCTGTCAGACATGGAAGACGTGCTAACAGAGCAGCCTCCTCCTTCCAGATTCTTCCTCGAAGACCTTAACAACTTCGCTCCTCCATCTCCTCCTCTCCCTTCTCCTTTCCTCCTCCTCTCCAACCCTAACCCTCATCTCCTCATCATCTCCATCTCTCCCCCTTCTCTCGCCCTTCTCCACCACATCTCCTCCAAAACCCTAATCGGAACCCTAATCCTCCCTGAAATCCCCCTCTCCGGCAATCCCCTCCTCCCCTCCCCCCGCCACCGCTCCTTCAACCTCTTCTCCCTACCCGCCTCCCCCTCCACCCTCCTCGCCGCCGTCCAATACCGCGTCTCCGGCGAAAGATCCCACGCCGTCGCCAAGACCCTTCTCGACGAGCTCCGCCCCGAGAGGGTCGTCGTCTTTGACTCGATCCAGCGTCTGAACTTCCGCGGTCGGCTCTCCACCGACGAGGCCGTCGCGTTCAAGATCGAGACGTCGAGGCAGAGATCGGAAGGCTCAGTTTTGAAAGGGGTGGATTACTTTCCTTCTGGAAGCGTGATCGATGGCCTGGCCGCGGCGATCTTGGCGCGGTGCCAGGTGAAGAAGATCAAGGGGACGTTGTGCCTGTCGTGGCCGGATTCGGGTAATTCTGTTGTTTCTTTGTTGAAATCTTTGATGAAAGCTGTGTTGCCAGATTTGGATTTGAAAGGGAGTGTAGGGTCTGATTGGGTTAGGGATGGTCGTTTTGATTCTGAATTGTATACCTGAGATTGTTATCTGTTAGGGTTTTGCTGATTTTGGAAGTATGTAATCTGGTAACTTTTTATCTAATGGAAGTTGACAGATTTTGTTCTAGTTGTTTGACATATATGCAGATCCTTTAATTGTTAATGAGGTGTGTTTGGATGCACTGTTGAAATGAATTGCAATAACTTAATTTAATTCCTGGATTGGGACTGATTCTATTTTAGTCTGAGAATTGGAGAATTACGGGTCCCTAATTAAAGTAAATTTTTTGAGGTTGATTTTGATATGAACTGTACTTATGTTATCTATTGGAGTTTTTGTTTGATTTGGAAGCATGTGTAATGTGGTAACCTTTTATCTAATTGAAGTTGACAGATTTGGTTTTAGTTTGTGTTTTGTATTGTTTGACATATGTGTGTTTGGACTTTGGATGCACTGTTGAAATGAATTGGAATAACTTAGTTTGATGAAATGGAATGTCTGGAATGGAACTGATTCTAGTTTAATCTGGGAAATTCTCCCTTTTGCTATTACATTTTGTTTGCCCATGTTTTTTTTTAGAAAATTGTTTCCAAGCGAACCAATTTCTCCTCAAAAACTAAAATAACAAATGATTGTTAGAAAGATGAAGTTTGTTCTACTGAACAAGATAAAACTAATTTCTACCAGCGATAAGATTAATTTCTACCCGTACCGTCCTCATCTTTTTCCCCCTTTTTTCCTAAATAGGGGCCTTCTGTAACTGTCTTGCCTAAGATGTAACTGATTGAATTACATGTCTAGCACCACATTCTAAGTTTTTTCAGCAATGATGGTATCGTTGGAGGCAGCCAAATCTATCTAGGGCATCTTTTCTTTTTGGCTGCATTGGGGTCTCTCACTCACACACTCATTTCCCTAACCAGCTGAGCAACAGCCAAGGACATATTTAAAACTCTTAAGGTATGTGGCCTCTCTCACCTTTTGTGAGGTGTAACACCTCTCTCTGTTGAGTGGTGCCTTCCCACAATCTCCCGCTTCCTATTATTTAGCATCAATCCATATGAGGGAAGGTTTTTGCAAGCACTACAGGTCCCTCTTTTTCTGAAGTTTTGATTATGTCTATTTATAACACTCCCTCATAATATTATGCTGCTCATTATCATTCAGGAAAGTAAAATGCTTCTCATTTTCCTCTTCCTCTTCCTCTTCCTCAATCTAAAAGGCAAATGGATCCCCTTCTCTAACACCAAGTTCGAATGCAGTTTCCCTTCTTTGTTCGCGTCTCTGTAACTCCATTCTTTCACCTGTTTCCTGTTCCTGTCTCATGTGCAAAGGAATGTATGCATGATAACATTGCTTCCATCGATGAAAAAAAGGTAGGGATAAGTGATGTCTTACAAACCATCACAGTATTTTCATTCTGAATTGATCTTTATTTTTTTCTTTTTTATTTTTGAATCTTTATTATCCTCCTTTTAACTAGAGTTGAACTTGCACTTCTTATCTTTATGTATCCCTTTCTTTTAACTGTTCTTAGTCCTTTTGCCTTTCTTCACTCACTTTCATTGTTTTTTGATTAATTTTCAACTTTTTCGTTCAGGATCATGCAACTTTGAAAATTTTTCATAACATTGCATCTGCATCGGTATCATGATGTGGATCTTTTTATAATCTTGAAATGAAAGAGTGGCAGAGAATAGGTATTGGGAAATTTTACAATCAGTTGAATGGGCCATCAATTGAACCAAGCCAGCCATTCACTTATCTCCTAATCATCATCATCATCAAAGCCTTATCCCAACTATGTTGGGGTCAGCTACGTAAATATTTTTTTTCTCCATTCCGATCCATCCTGAGCCAAACCCAATCTCCTAATCAACAGTAAAAAAAAAGGCTTTACAATGTTTAAGAGCCTCTACTCTCAGGCTTGCGTTCACTCTCATGTGACTCTCATGCCCCTTCAACTTAGAGGTAATCATTCTTGAATGATCTGTTATGCATTGTCTACCTAATGATTATATAGTTTCTTTGGTTGAAACATCATTCCACAACCAGAATGCTTCTTTGGTTTAAATAAAGGTCATTACCTAGCATGGGTCCCGCCGAAGCAGGGTTCTGAGAGGGTCAAGATTAGAGACAGACCTAATCTTTGGCAATTTTCACAAAGTGGTTGCTTGCAGGTCTCAAACTCTTACCATTGCACCAAAGCAATGACCTTATAATGCTTCTTTGATTTAAATATGGTTATTTGTTGCTATAGATATGCTGATTTAAGATAATTCAAAGGTTTTGGATAGTCATGTATCTATCATATCCGGATACTTTACATGGTAGCGTATCCATGTTGGATTAATACAACACGCTGTACTCGATACTTCTAGGAGATGAGTTTTGCATCTTGCCAAATCCATCTCATAATCATTTATTTTTATCACTTTTCAACATTAAAAATGGCAGGAATGTTAATTGTGATTTTTTTATTAATTCAGAAATGCTTTGAAGAAAAAAAAAATTAGGACAGCCGTATCCATATGCTTGTCTTACATTTCAAAAAATATAGAGTTGTATTCCTCATCCCTGTATTCATGTCACCATAAGTATCCGTGTATGGGCATCATAGCTTCTAGTATGCTTTTCTAGTTCCATCTCATATTCATGGGCATAAGCATGATTCTATCTCGTCCAATGTCAACACGAGTGTTGCTATCAGGAAAGGATAAGTAAATACTTTTACCTAAACATCATGAAAAACACTTCTGCAAAAAGAAGCTTTCATGTACGGATGGGAAGCCAAAGCTGCAAAGGAAGAGGGTTGTGCTGCTCATGGAAGAGAAGATGAAGCTATTGAAAAGCAATTGAATTTTGCATCATCTCCTTGATTTACTCTGTTGGCAGTGGAGCTAGTGCTTCTCCTTGTCCTTAAAGTGTCTATTCTGAACTTGTATAGCCTTAAGTGGCGGTTCAGTCTACGGTTGAGGGAAACTAATGCAATCAGAAGTGGCATCTCTTTAGCTGCAAATTACAATATTGAGCTATGCCATGGACATGACTGGGACACATATTATACACAAAAAAAGTTAACTATTGAATACAATACAACTCGATACTTTGCCCATTTTTGAAGTAACCGAGCATCATAGATGCCCATAGCATTTGCATTCAAACATGCTGCTAAGATCACATGGTTTTGGCTTGTTCTTCGAATGAATGTAGAGTGCCATGTCATGTTTCTTGAGTTCTCTATGTCGAAGAAATTCTTGGATTTTCCACCAAGAGCTGCTTGAGAGAGAAGCAATTAATCTCTCGAGGCCTCATGAAACAGGTATCCAAATTTGTATAGTATGCTTGTGCATAAGAGCTACTTAATAGGCCCAGTAGCAATATTGATCCGGCCCTTCTATGAGGGTACCTGACCCGACCCTTAAAATGCCCGGAAAATGAAGCTTTTTTTTTTTTTTTGTTCTTAAAAAGCCCGAAGGCTAGGCTTGGATAAAATTTGTACAAGCCTGCCAATTGACGGTTGGACAATACTAAGCCCAGCCACGCGGTTATTGCGCTTAAATAACTTTTCTGGTTCCGTCTTTTAGGAAACATATGAATAATGGAGAAACTCCACGAAAGAAACATTAAAGATTCATATAAATCGCTTAACGGCAAATGTCTCGAATAAATCCAACGAGTAACTAATAATCCTGTTATACAGAAAAAGGTAGCCATCATGGCTTTTTCTGACAAATGAAATAGTACTACGGTTTGATGGACTACCTCTTATTATTATTTTATTTACATATATGTGAGTTTATTTGAGCATGATGCTCATGTGATTCTTGTATTAATTTTCTTATGTGAGTTTTTGGTGGTTTTCATGTGGTTTATATGTAAATAAGCCTTGCATGATTCTTATGTTATGTATTTTTATCCACAGAGAGTTGCTATATATGTGGATTTACTGGAGCATATATTGTTGGAAATAGGGTGGGCCTATAGGATAGGTTTCAAAACCTTTTGACCCACTTGACGCAGGGATCAACTATCCAGAAGGCTATAAAACCCAATCCAAGATTCAAGTCCTCAATCTCGGCTATCATGATCAGTAAATACATTCTATCTAGAAGATAGAACCAGCAACATATAAGCTACAAATAAATCTACAACATGCAAGGAAGTAGATTATACCTTTGGAGCTCGGTTGTGCTCTAATGGAGAAGTTGCGTCTTTCTTTGATGATGAAACGCTTTCACTAATCAAATAGGAATCTCCAAGACCTCTTGATCTTTCACGCTATGACCCGTATTAGATTCTCCTTTTTCTCAAGAAGATGGTGGGATCTCCAAGAGAAAACTACTAGGAACTCTAGGGAGGAACTAGAAGAGGGAGAGAGAGGAAAAACTCGAGCAACACTTGCTCTAGGGGCCTTGGGCGTGAATCCCAATGCAAGAATAGATGCTTTCACGTCCAGCTCTCTTCTCCTCTATTTATAGCTTTTGCAAGTTGCCTCCTCTTTACTAATTACAATAGAAGTCTTACTTCCATTAATTAGTAACTTACCATATCATAATTAGAAGTCTCACTTCAAATATGATTAGTATCTTTCTAATTCCTTTCCAATTAAAATAGAAGTCTCACTTCTACTAAAATTAGTAAGTCTACTATTATCACTATTAGAAGTCTTACTTCAAATAGAAATAGTAACTTTCTTTTTAGAGTTCAACTAGAATTAGATACTTTCTAATAATTGGGCTAGCGTGGGGACCACTAGGGATTCCTTAGAAAGCTGGCTCCAACTGGGACACGCGACCCCACATCTCATGTGTAATCCGGGCCCACAGTTAATTGCAAATAACTCCACTATATAAATGCAATTGAACTCCAGTCTTAGGAATTTTACATAGAAGACCCTAAACTTCCACATTACCACAAGTAGACCCCTCTATCAATATCCATAGATCAATTGGACCTGTCTTCCAAACTAGATCCATATCTTATTTATCCTTGAGCCCCAATTAATTATAATGATCATAGGTACCTTTCCAATTAACTCTTAATCGGAATGGGTGCGCACTTACCAATGATAAATCCATTAATTGGCACAAGGGGATATTAGAGATAGATTCCATCTTGACCATTGAATGTTCCCGCAGCTCTACTGCCATGTACCCAAATCACCGAGGTGTTGACCTACAGTTGGCCTCACTCATTGGTGACTCAAAGCAAATGAATAAATAGAATCTTGAGTTCATTAATGTCTCAGGATTGAGAGCCTATTGCTAGGGAATTATGAGAGCAGACCTTAAAATAAAGACAGTGCTTATAAGGTGCTTCTCATGGTCCTTCAATAATCTAATGTACCAGCACTATGATCCAGAATCTTCCATTCTGATGATCGAGATAAGTCACACTATCTCATAGTGATCAAAGTGCTGCAACCTTATCAGTATGAGATGTCCAGTATCATCACTGGTTGTGAATATATTTTAAGTATAAGATTTGTCACACATGTCTCCCGTATGTGGATCTCATCCATACACATGTGTTACATCTAATATACTTATGGATTCCGGTTCATCTCATGAACCATCATGTCATTCGTATTGGTTATGTGCATGTATATAATAAATCACCACTCATCTCATGAACGGAAAGCATGAATATACTGATAAATAAAGAAATTAATCAATTTATTATATCATCTACTGGATTGAGTCCATAGAACTAACATATATGTGGGTTTTTTTTTTTGCTAGAATATATATGGGTTTATTAAAGCATGATTCCTTAAATAGCTGGGATCACTTGTCTTTAATTATTGGATCTATTTTTTGGCCTCATATTCAGATTTATCTCCATCTAGCAAAGGATTTCCTGTGCTAATCACAGGTAAGCAACCAATGACATTTGCAACATGAGATTTGTAAGGGAAAGAAGAGAAAAATTGGAGATGCATAATTTTTTTAGTGTATATTTCTGCTACGATGCAATTCATAAGTAAAATCGATGCTTTTTTACACTTAAAGAGACGGTCATTTAGAAAAGTATACAAAACAACAGTATACATGTTGCTTCCTCCTTATCACCAATATTGACTCCAGTGCTATGGTCTGTCCCCAATATTTACTCCAATGCTATGGTCTGCTCCCCCACCAGTCATCTTAGCAAGCACTTGGTAGAACTCAGGCATTTCAAATTACTCAACTTTCTAAAGTATTAGAATACCACTTGAAATAAGTTACAAATACTGTACGGGAATATACTCTATTTAGGCATAAACCTCTTGAACTGGTTTCTTGTGGTCTTTTGGGTTTACGAATTCAATGACACAACTTCTTCGCTGGTAGAAGAAGAAAAACATTAGCATTCATAATCTACTTCAAATAATCAAATAATCAAATAATCAAATTAGATCGGCTGTGGAAAATGACTCTAATATTGAGAAGAGTCTTGGTAACTCACCTCATGGAATTTACTTGAGTTCATATTAACACCAATGATGCTTGAAGCCCCAAAAATTCTTCCTTCTTTTGCAACCTAAAGCAACTATCTATTGTCATTACAGCCTCCTTGTAGCATAGTGTATGACTCTTTTGGAAAACTTTTGCCTATGAGATTTGGAAATGTGGTTGAAAATTAGCATTTTCATTATGTTGTTTATGTGTACAACAGTTTACAACTTAATATATAAGAGAAAATGATTGTTTTTTAGTAGGAAATGTTTACTGTTAATTGATGACGTCTTAAAAAGCCATAAAACGATCTGGATTGAATTCTTTCAAAAGTGCGACGGTTTTGAAATCCATCATGCATGACTTGTTAGTTGAATTTTCATAGATGGCCGAGAAGGATGTCATTGATATACTTGTTGGTTGATTTTATCATCAGTCACACCACAATGAAAATGTACGTGCAACGGTAGCGAAAGAGATTCACTTGTGATGATAAAATTAGTGGAAGAGACTCACTGCAAGGCAGATTGCGCCAGAGTCCAAATACAACAATAGTTGATCAAAGGCAAAACAAATACCTAAAAGGCAAAACTAAGTTCATTTCCAAAGAGAGGCTTTGATATGTTGACTACTCATCAAACACAGGTAGAGAATTGGAGTGCAAAATTTAATGGAAATGCCACCAATCTATTGAGATCCCACAGCTAAAAATGCAGACTTTGTCAAGAGGAGTATGCAGGTTAATTTCGGCAATGTAGTCGACATGAACAACACTGTAATCACTAAAAGTGCAGGTTCCAACAAAAAGGTATATGGGCTTTCTGTTAATAGATGACCTTGATTGCCCATCACCAATAATCAAGTCCCAATTTGTATTTATCCTAAAGGGGTCACACATGTTGCTCTCATTGGACTTTGGTGCATTTGTTGCCTTACCCTCTGAATACAAGGAGAACATGGTTCCCTGGTTTTTTATCCTCTCACACACTCCACAATCATAAAATCACAATATTGAATAACATATAACTTCTTCCAAAATGAGGATTTGTCACTGATGTTGAATAACATATAACTTCTTGATCTTCCAAAATGAGGTAGCAGTGACAAATCCCAATAACATCAAACTGACTACATAGTTTAGTATAGTGGTTGAGTATAGTATGATACAGAATGACTGATCTTGATACAGAATGACGATTCTTGTCTACTTGAAGAAGGAAGAAAACATAAATGCCATCATTTTTGGTTGATCATAAGAACAATGTTTCTTTTATTTTACTTGAATTAGGTTTCATTCTAGTTTTGGATTTGAATCGTTATCATTGTTGAAGTTTAATTGCCAAAAGGCTCTTGGGCTGGGCCGGGCGGGAGATACCTGGGTTATAAATAAAAACAAGAAAAAAAAAAAAAGGGTTCAGGATTCAATCATTCTTTCTAATGGATAGTTTAGAGAGAAAAATTGAGATAAAATAAAGAAACTGTTTTAAAAAATTATAATATGCATAGATGTGTCACTACTTGAGCCGGATCTTTGATTCTACCATGCTTTAATAGTAAATTAGTAATTAGTATGAGTAGAGGACCTTGTTTAAAATGTCGAGATGGAGCTGATGAAGAGAGTAAGAATCCAAACATATGCATCAATGGGGTGGATACCCCACAATTTCTGAGTAACCAAAATTGAGGGCAGCCATAGAGTTTGCTCAATGAAGAGGATAGGACGAGAGAAAGAGTTAAATTGTTTTGAGGAATCGTGAGCAAAAAAACTCAGATTCTTTGGAGAGAACTTTCAGAAACTTGTAGACTTGTAGTGCTTGAGGAGTTACAGCAATGAAGAGAAATGAGAGTTTGAGGGATTAAGGAGCAGAGTAATTAAGCTTGGTTCCAGTAACTAACTACATTGTATTAATTGTAAAGAAATAAGATATGGAAAAGTATAGACAAAAAAAAAAAGATATGGGGAAGTAAAAATAATCTCATCGGAATCGACAACAGCCTGAAAGTCGCTGATTTAAGCCTTAACACAGGCTAAGGTCCCTTGAATCAGTATTTCTATTAGATTTCAAATTCGATTATTAATCTAGTCAATTAAACTAAGTTCAATTAGAAAGCAATCAACCACAAAGAGAAGGAGACGCAAGATTTATACGTGGAAAACCTATTTGGGAAAAACCCATGGGCCTTATCGTTTAGGCCACTCGAAAACCAAGCACTATAATAATTGAAAGTTACAAAACTCACAGTACCCTTTCTAGTTGCAACTCAACCTAAGGATCATTTGATTTACTGATGCCTCGTCGAACACCTTCACCGTGTTTGAACTAACCACCTTGACCGCCGCTTCAAGGTGAATCTACTTCAGGAGAGTAGAATAATTGAACTCCAAAGTCGTTGAACTTCAGCACAACCACTTGACAAAGCTTTGGAGAAGAATATGAAGAAATGAATATGACAAAATAGTATGCAGTATAATTCAAGCTACTCTCAATTTGATGTTGTGTGGGGATATTTCCTCAAGACTCTAAGATTACATCAGCTTCGGTGAGAGTACCAGCTAATCATATTTTAGTCTAGGCTACACGCACTTCAGTAACAGTACCAGCGCGCCAGCAAAGGTTAAGGCCATTCTAAAACTGTAGCCATCTCCTGGTCACACGACCTTGATCACGGTCTCAGTCACCCCTGACCTGGATCACAGTCTCGGTCACCCCTAACTTAGATCACGGTCTCGGTTACCCCCTGACCTCGATCATGGTCTTGGTCATTCGTGACCTCGATACTTGGTCTGCATTTCGGTGACAGTACCAGTTTGCTAACCGAGACGGGCACAGACAGCTGTCCTTCCATAAATGTCCCGACACATTACAGAACGTATGACAAAGACAAAGGGCACCGCCCATATTCCCTTATGCAACGTCATCCACGACTCCAAACGTCGCCGGAGGATGGTCCGATGGGACTCTCATCAATGCCCATTAATGAGAAAGAGGCTCTGATGTGACAGAGTGAGCTATGAAGGGTCTAATATTAAAGGCAAAGTGGGCTATGATAGGACTGCAATTAAGGAAAAGCCATGATTGGACATTACTCCTCAAATACCTATCCAAATCATGGGACATCTTGACCAGAGCATAGAATCCCTCGCCCAGAACCGACCTATCTCCATTATAAATAGAGAACTCGTCTCCTTCAAAAGGTACGCACAACCCATTCCTCATCTCCATCCTTTGTTCAGTTACAAAACTAACTCAAGCATCATAGACCCTTGTACTGACTACAGCCAGGGTCTTTGACTGCTTTCCTTTCTTCCCTTTTTAGGTTAAAGGCATTATACCTCCATCAAAAGGGAACTAAGCCCGTCCTAATCCTCTATTATCAAGTCCGTAATTTTTTGGCACTTACAATTGGCGCCGTCTGTGAGGAAAAATATCAATTTTTTTTTCAAACACCATGCCTCCAAAAGCTAAGTAGGGCGGAAGATCTTCAAAGAACTTACCACCACCACCGGTACTCCCACCAGGGTTTACACCGGTATTCCTACCAGATCCTCTGGACGTGGGAAGTGTTCACACTGAACCTGATACATCTTCAGGGGATGAGAGGACACCTTCCCAGCGAGCTAACCCCGAGCCAGGTCCTTCCCAACGTCCCCCACGGGATAATGGGAAACACCCCGCTGATGGCAACGACAGAGGCTCTCATCTTGAGGAAATCAAGACCCAAAATCTTGTTATCCAAGAAAAAGACAAGTTAATTCATCAACTCCAACAACTCCAAAAAAGAGGAAAAACTGCGACTCAGCCCCCCAGGTGCAAGCTAACCCCTTCGGCCAACCAGGATTTGAGGCAAATCCTGGATAAAAAGAGGCACAAACGAGCACATGATGAGGGTTCGAGCTGTGGCCATTCAAAGAGAATGACAGATCTCTCGCCAAGAAGAACGGAGCCAGCGCCGGAGGATAGTGCTGATCTACGAAAATGGCTTGATCAGCACGTCCGACAAACGATCCAGTAGAATATGGAAGTTATCGGTTACTCTTGTGACCAATTAAAGCCCAGCGGCTCCGACAACCTTGGCGCATCTCCTTTCTCTCACGAGATAAAGGATTTTCCTCTCCCTAAGAAATTCAGCGTCCCAAGCTTCATCCTTTATGACTGAATCTCGGACCCAGTAGCACACCTCCGACACTTCATCCAAAGGATGTCGGTATAGGGGGACGAAGATCACCTGAATTGCAGAGTTTTCTCTTCCAGTTTAGGAGACCTCCCCTTGAAGTGGTTCTGTGCACTTCCGGAGGGATCCGTCTCGAGTTGGCAATGGCTCTGAAACTCCTTCCTAGAGAAGTTTTAAGCACATCAAATCATTCCCAAAACTAATGGCGACTTGATGGGTCTCAGGATGAGGAGAAATGAGAACATCACTCACTTCGCCAAGAGATTCTGGACCAGCTACAGCCAAGTGGAAGACGCCTCAGAGCAGGTGGCTCTGATATCTTTCCAGCAAGCTCTGCTTCCTGGCAATGACCTTCGAAAAGAATTGGTTTGTTACCCTACAGGCACAGTGAAAGCACTGATGACCAGGGTAAACCAATTCGTAGAGCAAGAAGAAGACAAGGCGCGAGCTAATGAGAACTTCAGCTACCCGCCCGAAGACACAACCTCCAAGAGAGACAAGAAGTCATTTCGGGCGAATGAGCCAGACCAAAATCGGGCATCCACCAGCTCGGTAGCAGTCTCGGCTCCCAGCCCAAGACGTAGCTAGAAGTCCAAGCAGGTCGCCACCGGCGTCTCCTACAAAGTTGTCAATATAATCTTCAAGGAGCCCATCTATAAGCTCCTCAGCAAGATCAAGGCACAACCATTCTTTAAATGGCCTCAACCGATGCGTGGAGACCCCTCCACCCGAGATCAAAGTAAGTTTGTGCCTATCACAAACAGAATGGGCACATGACCAAAGACTGCATGACCTTTAAGTCTCACCTCGAGAGGCTCGTCAAGGACGGGCACCTAAAGGACTACGTAAAGGATGCAAATAAAAGTAACAGCGAAGCCGATCAGCGCCAAAATAATGATAATCAAGACAGCGATGGCTCGGAGAGAATCATCAATGTCATCCACCTGGCTTCTACTTCGAAAGGAGGCACTCAAGCTTTTACTGAGGCCAGGAGGGCTTCAAATAGCAAGCAGGTGATGGCAGCCGAGCTCGAACCGACCTCTAAGAGAGCTCGGACAGAGAGACCCATAATTTGGTTCTCAGATGAGGACCTAGAAGGGGTCTGACTTCCTCACAATGATCCATTGATTATTACCCTAAAGTTGAAAAACTGCAAGGTACAATGGATTCTTATAGACCTCGGCAGTTCGTCAGAGATCCTCTACTGCAACTGCTTCAGAAGAACGGATCTCAGGGAGGAAGATCTGCAAGAGGTACGCACTCCCCTGGGGGGTTTCAGTGCAAAACCTGTTTACCCCAAGGGTGAAATCTCCGTGAAGGTCCAAGTCGGGTTCGCCACCGTGCAAACTGACTTCCTTGTCGTAGATGTACCGTCCCCCTATAATACCATTATGGGGAGGAACTGGCTGCACAATATGGAGGCGATACCCTCCACCCTTCACCAGAAACTCAAGTTCCCGTTGCAGTATGCGAACGACAGAGTTGACATGATTACCATCAAGGGTGACCAGCAGGCGGCAAAGCAATGCCTATTGGCCGTAGTACCTGGCGAGGAAGAGCCAAAATAGGTACATATGGCCAAACTCGAGGCAGACCTGGATAGCACCGGCCGCGCTCCAAGCCAAAAAAAGCATCGAAGGCCTGACAAATCAGGATCAGCCCCAACGAACTTGAGAAATATTTTTTGTTCGGCAGCCAACTCGCGGAACCAGAGAGGAACGAGCTCCTGAACTTCTTGTTGTAGAACAAGGGAGTTTTTGCTTGGATTCCTTCTGAGATGCCTGGCATCAACCCCGAAGTCATATGCCATAAGCTGAATGTGGACCCAAAGCATGCTCCTGTTGCCCAGAAGGCCCGCGGGACATGGATCCCACAGACTGAAGCAGTGACAGAGGAGGTCGAGAAACTGCTGGAGGCCAAGGCGATCAGAGAAGTCCACTACCCGAATTGGCTTGCCAATACGATAGTTGTCAAGAAAAAGACTGGGAAGTGGAGAGTCTGCGTCGACTTCACCGACCTTAACAAGGCATGTCCCAAAGACTGCTTTCCACTCCCTAAGATTGACAAAATGATCGACGCCACTGCCGGCCACGACGGGATGAGTTTCCTCGACGCATACCGAGGTTATCATCAGATTTCGATTTATGGGCCTAACGAATAAAAAACCGCATTCATAATACCTCGAGGCATCTACTGTTACAGAGTAATGCCCTTTGGGTTAAAAAACGCAGGAGCCAAATACCAAAGGTTGGTAACCAAGATGTTTCAGGCCCAGTTCAGCAAAACTGTGGAGGTCTACATCGACGATATGGTCGTCAAATCTAAAAAATCACAAGATCACTTGACAGACTTAAATTAGATGTTCGACGTCCTCAAGAGGTACGAGCTCAAACTAAACGCCTCAAAATGTGCATTTGGTGTCGGCTCCGAAAAATTCCTAGGAAGTCTGGTCACAAGGCGAGGGATTGAAGCAAATCCAGACCAGATCACAGCAGTCCAAGAGATACAGAGTCCAAATACAGCAAAACATGTCCAGAGGCTCACAGGCATGACTGCCGTGCTCAATCGGTTCATCAGCCGAGCTTTCGACAAATGCCGACCCTTCTTTCAGCTTTTGAAGAAAAGCCTGAAGTTCCAATGGAATCCGGAGTGCGACCAGGCTCTGGAAGAGCTCAAATCATATCTTGCTTCGCCACCCCTGCTTTCAACTCGGAAACAAGGAGAGGTGCTCTTCCTATATCTGGCGGTCTCGGATCATGCGGTCAGCTCTGTTCTCATCAGAGAGGAGGACAACATACAAAAGCCCATCTATTATATGAGCAAGATCATGCTTGATGTCGAGACTAGGTACTTTCCATTGGAGAAACTTGCATTAGCATTTGTCATTGCTTCTCCTAAACTCACTCATTACTTCCAGACCTACAAGATAGTGGTTGTTACAGAACATCCACTC
Source organism: Litsea cubeba (assembly GCA_012931725.1). Lineage (NCBI taxonomy): Eukaryota > Viridiplantae > Streptophyta > Magnoliopsida > Laurales > Lauraceae > Litsea > Litsea cubeba. The sequence goes on from CM022945.1 coordinate 148,636,291, forward strand.
AAGACCCTTTTCAAGAAAGCAGACTTCTTTGGAAGAGTTTCTAAATGGGTCGTCGAACTGGGAAAATACGACATCCAGTACCAACCCAGAACGGCGATCAAAGCCCAAGTCCTGGCAGATTTTATCATCAAATTCGTCTCTCCAAGTTCATCACCGACGTAGCTCGGCACCGAACTGGGGGGCAACGGGAATGAAGACGAAGTCATGGAGATAGAAGAAAAGCAATCTTGAGATCAATTTATTGTTTCTGCTTGGAAGGTCTTTGTCGATGGTTCCTCAACCCCCAAGAGGGCTGGCGCTGGCATAGTTCTTCAATCCTCTGAAGGACTGGTCATCGAGCAAGCCCTAACATTCAACTTCAAGGCGTCCAATAACAAAGCTAAATATGAGGCTCTGATAGCAGGACTCAATAGTGCCAAAATTGGTCACGAGCCAACTCACTAGAGATTACCAAGCTCGTGACGAAAGGATGGCAGCCTACTTAGCTCATGCCCAAAAAACTCTCCTCCCAGTTCCAAAGAGTTGAATTCAAACAGGTCGGCAAAGAATCCAATTCTCATGCTGACGCCCTAGCCGGCTTGGCTTCTGCCGTCGAGGCCGGAAAAAAAAGGATCATCGAGGTAGAATCATCGAAGCGGCCAAGCATAGAGCTTCACCCACCTCGGCAGATCCTATGCATTGACCACGGTCTGAACTGGATGGACCCGTTCATCTCTTATCTCAAAGATGATCGACTTCTTGAAGAAGCACATGAGGCTCACAAGATCAGGATAAAAGCAGCTCGATTTTGGTTATCTCCAGAAGGCAAGCTCTACAAGAAGTCCTACACAGGTCCGTACCTTCAGTGTGTTCACCCGACCAGAGTCGAAGACTTCCTCTTCGAAATCCATGAAGGACTCTGCGGTAGCCACATCGGAGGTCGGTCACTAGCATACAGGGCAATCAGCCAGGGTTACTGGTGGCCTTACATGCAGAGGGATGCCCAGTCGTATGCTAGAAAATGTGAGAAATGTAAAGAATTATTACATTCCCTCCATCAGCCAGCACAAGATCTTAGCCCACTCTCCAGTCCATAGCCCTTTGCCCAGTGGGGACTGGTATTTGTGGGACCTCTCCACCGAGCTCCAAGAAATAAGAGGTGGCTGATAGTGGCCACCAATTACTTCACCAAGTGGATAGAGGCAGAAGCATTATCTTCAATCACTGAATAAGATTAAAAAGTTCGTATGGAAGAACATAGTCACAAGGTTTGGCATTCCTCGAGCCTTGGTCTCGAACAACGGGACCCAGTTTGATTCCAACTTCTTCAAAACTTTCTGCCAAGGGCTCGGCATCAGAAATTATTACTCAACTCCAGCCTATCTACAGAGCAACGGTCAAGCTGATATCTCAAACAAGGTAGTACTCGAAGGACTCAAAAAGTGGCTCGACCGAACTAAAGGAAGATGGGTGGAAGAGCTCCGAGTGTCCCATGGGCTTACAGGACCACTCCAAGATGTTCTACCTCTGTAACGCCTTTCTCCTTGGCCTACGGCATGGAGGATGTGATCCCTCTTGAGGTCGGCCTCCCAACCTTGAGATCCGAACTCTTTGATCAAGGCTACAACGAAGTGAACTTGGCTCGAGAGCTAGACCTAGCTGAAGAGCGAAGAGAGGCATCAGCCATTCGCTTGACTGCCAACCAACAACAATTGGCTAGGGGCTATAGCCTAAGAGTCAGAGAAAGAAAATTTTCAATTGGAGAGCTGGTCTTAAAGAAGACACTCCCTACTGATAAAAATCCTAACCAGGGGAAGCTCACTCCAAACTAGCACGGGCCACTCAAAGTAACTTCGGTTGCGGGCCAATCAGCATACAAACTTGAGGACATGGAGGGTAAATAGTTACCAAGACCATGGAATGCGACGCACCTTAAGAAATTTTACTTCTAAGATTGTAAGAAAGAATCTGAGATCAATAAAAATGATGTTTCCTTTGGCTCTCAATTCTTACTCAATTTCACCGAGCTCATCCTAACTCTGGTAATAGTACAAGTTGGGAATGACTCGATCTCAGCCTCATGCATCTCGGTAATAGTACTAGATTGCTGCCTACAGAACTGCCCTGGCTTCGGTAAGAGTACCGGCCAGGCATATCTTAAAACTTTCAGTTGGTAATAAATCGATTGAACAAGGGCTACTAAACCCGAGCTGAAAGCAGCTCAAAAACAAAACCTCCTAACTGTTACAGAACATTAGGGACTTGTCAAAAATACAAAGTTATGGAACTCATTAACTGCCAAAGTGACTATTTTGGTTACGGAAGCAAGTACTCTAAAGCAGGAACACTGTCTGAAAGTCCGGGATCCTTACCTGAGAGAGGGGGGGGGGGACACTATAGTGACTTATTATGTCCAATTTTAATTTTCTTTAAAATTAACTAGTCACAAGTGATGATGATCAAATAAAATGCGGAAGCTTAAACAAAATAATCATCACATAGCATGCACCATCACACAATCATTTATAGTAGTTCGGCCTCAATGCCTACATCCACTACCAGCTTATAATCCAACATCCCACCGGATCTCCACTATTTATGCTTTTCAAAAGGCTAAGCATTAACCTCTACAATATGCTTTCCAAGGCTAAGCAATAACCGTACAATGTTATTTTTCTAGGCTTAACAACAACCTATCAATTATGCTTTTCTAAGCTAAGTAAGAACCTTTACACTATGCTTTTCTTAGGCTAAGCAATAACCTTTACAGTCAAATGATTTTCTTTCAAGAAGGTGTCTTAACAAAACACTCTAAGAGATACAATTAAGCTCAATAAAAATTGCCTCTAAAATAGGCGGATATGAAAGTGTAAATCAACTCACACAAACACTATAGAAATGCAAAGATGAATGCTCATGAGGTGTGTGTGTGTGTGTGTGTGTGTGTGTGTGTGTGTGTGTGTGTGTGTGTGTGTGTGTGTGTGTGTGTGTGTGTGTGTGTGTGTGTGTGTGTGTGTGTGTGTGTGTGTGTGTGTGAATACTTCAATCAAGTTTAAAATTAAGTCCAATCAATATATGCTTAATGCATTTAAAAGTTTAAAGCACATAAAAGATTTGATTGAAGTGATATGCAAATCACAGGTAAAACAATTAACTTGTTAATGCTATGAAAATCAAAAGATTATAAGTTGTATGAAATTAATAATGTCTAAAACATGTGGTGCATAATCAATGCTGTTTTCAAAACAAACTAGTTTAACTAAATTTCAAATAGATTGAAAACAACAAATAGAATTTCAACCAAGTAAATAAAACATGCACTAAGAGAAATCAAAGTTTTGACAAGGCATGATTAGTGAAACTTTAAAAATCAACTTGGTTTGAAAAATAAAGTGAAGAATCCAATAACTTAAATCAAAGTTTAAATGAAGTAGAGGATTCAACACATCATAGTTATATGCTAAAAATCATTTACCAATAATTTAGTCAAAGCACAAAACATATGATTATGAAAAGACAAAGCTTACTTGGAGGCTTAACTTCATTAATCCAAGCTTGAGCTTTCCTAATGACCCAAGAGCCTTCTTAGTTCATTCCCCTTGATATAGGCTTCATTCACCTCAAGATTGGCCTCTCCAAAATCTCAAAAGGGTTTAGAAATGAACTTGTATTTATAGAAAAGGTGGCTCAACGGTCGGTTAGCCGACATGCATAGTTCGGCTAGCCGAAATTCAAACGGTCTCATACCAACGGTCATATTTTTGAAAATTGCCGACCAAAATATGCACGTCAGTTAGCCGAACATTTTCGGTTAACCAAGGGCTGACCGAAATTCTGACCGACAGAGCAAAATGGATAAAAAACTAGCTCTCTGGAATTTTAACCGAGATGGCTTTCGGTCAGCACTGTCGATTAGCCGACGCCTGGCCGACAAGCTGTGAAAAATCCCAACTTTGCATATTTAAAAGTAATTCCCTGTGGGGATTTTTGTGCCATTAAACCAAGCATCGAAACATGATTTAAAATCATATAAGGGCTTTTAAAATCATGAATCATAATAAGGCAAACATAAATGAAAATTTAAAACCAATGGCTAGCTTGATTTATAAAAATTCTTTTCCAAATTAAATGCATCTAAGATTAAAACCAAAACATGCAAGAACCAAAAGATATACAAGATTTAAAACAATGCATGTGTAAATCAAGATTTTCTAAAATAATGCATGTGTGAAAATTCAAATGACGATTAAAATGTTAATGCATCCATCAAATTGCAATACAAAAAATCCCTAACACTGTCCTGTGTCCAATTTGTTTCCATTTTAGCTCAGCTATGGGCTATTCTATACTTCGGACAAATTTTGTATCTATGGCCTTCCGGTTATGGAACCAAGGTCAAATACTTGGCCTCTCGGTTATGGAACCAAGGCCGGACACTTGGCCTCTCGGTCATGGAACCGAGGTCGAATACTTAGCTTCCCGGTTGATGAACTGAGGTCGTATACTTTGATATTCTAGTTGTAGAACCGAACTCAAGTATATGTAGAAAACAAGCATGAAGAAAGGAGACAATTTGGTTCCAAAAAAGAGATACTCATTTAATTATCAAAAAGGGGTACATCAGAAAAAAGCAAAACAAACAGAAACTCAAGCGTCGAAGGAGCAGAATCTGTTCGGGATACTGGACTCGGGAACTTGGCTAATTTTCTGTAACCAGGATGGTCCCCAGGGACTTTCGCCTCTTTCAGTGCGACCATCCAAACCTTTCCCCAAGCTTTATCCCTTATAGAGGCAAACTGGACCTCATACCGCTTCGTTGCCTCATCCACTCCTTCCTGAAGTGCAGCACGAACCTCTGAATCAAACTTGGCCTCTGCTTCATCTCTTTGCTTCTCAAGCTCGGCCGCCCTCTCGGTCTCAGCCTTGAGCCTGGCCACGGCTTCGTCCCTCTGCAGTTCAAGCTCTGCCCCCCTTTCAATCGTAGCCTGGAGTTTAGCTTCAAAATCACTCTTCTGTTTCTCCAGGCAGGCTTCGAGTTTGGCCTCCTTTTTCTTCTCGGCCTCCATATCAGTCTCTAGCTGGGATTTCTCGGCCTTGAGTTTATCAAACTTGAGTCTCCAGCCAAGATTTATGTCTTCCAGCCTTTTGATCTTCTGAACACCAGAGTTTACCTCCCCCTGGAGTTTCTTCTTCTTAGCTTCTAGCCTCAAAACCGCTGGGCCAAACTGCTGAAACCTCTCCAGGGCAACTTGGCATTTCATCTTCAACTGATAAAGAAATAAGTGTTAATAAAGATGAAGGGGCCCGACATGAAAAAATTGGTAAAAACACAAAAAAACAAAGCTTACCGCCAAACATGACTGCATTGAGGATAGAAGAAGTTTCATATCATCTAGCGCCCTCAGATGGGCCATGTCTTGCGGCAAAGCACAAGCTCACCCAAGTGCTACAAGAACAAGGGGATCGATCCTTCCAAGGATGCGATCTTCAGTCGTCATCAGCCTCCACGACTCGAGCTGCAAATCGAGTCTCCAAAGAGTAGGCCCTGAGGGTTGAGACACCGTTGATGAACTGGAGGCCCCCTCGGCATCACCCTCAGTCCGGGCTCTTTTTTCAGGCTGAGACCGCTCCTGGGATGTCTCGACCACCTGCTCCCGAGCTCCAGATCTTGTTGGCGGAACAAAGATGGTTGCAGAGTCGGGGGCAGAAGTAGCTGCAGGAACGGATTGAGAGACAGTCACCGAAGCAGGTCTGCTTCCAGCAACGGGACTAGAAGGGGCAGAAGAAGTTGAGGGGTTGGCTCCCTAAAAGCTTGAGCTTCAAAATCCTTGAAGACCAGCGGGGTTTTTCGCCGTGACATCTCTCTTTCTTCCAGACCAGGCAAAGAACTTGATGGCACGGCAACTCGCGGCAACCTCGATCTTGGTCTCAAGCCGGTCTCAGTTTCTTCGGATTTAGATCCAGGAATCGAGGCCTCAGTACTCGTTGCTGCCCTTTGCTCAACCTAAGCCTCGGCTTGCGTAGCCTCCTCCCTCGCCCGTTCAACAGCCCTAGCCTCGGCTGCGCAGCCACCTCCCTTGCCTGTTCAGTAGCCTTAGCTTCGGACTGCATAGGTTCCTCTCTCGCCTCCTCGGTGGCCTGAGCCTCGGACTGCGTAGATTCCTGGCTCCCCTCTTTAGCTATGAAGATAGTCCGTTTCTTAGAAGAGTGGTACCTTGGCTCATAACCAAGGAGCGACCAAGCGACTCTATCTTCATTGCCCCGGTACCCATACACAAGCTGCAGCCACCGGTCGTTCCTCACCCAACCATCTAGCTGGGCATCCTTCTTCCTCTGATGAATGTCTGCATAGCCAACGGGAAGGGTCAAAATAAACTCAACAGAGAAAAATATGAAGATAAAGGAGGGCGAAGTTTACTTGGAGGATTGCCGATACCACGAGGGACTCTGTAAGCCCTCGGCACCACATCCTCCTCTTCGCTGAACTCCCAGTTACCAGAGACAAACAGACGGTCGTCTCTGGCATATTTATTGGAGTCCTCCAGCTCCCTAACGAAACTCCCTCGTTTCGCCTTCACCCGGAGGTAATGGGTGTTGTCCCCTCCGGACTTGCAGAGGTCGTAGATGTCCTCAATATCATGGACACCAAGGTTAATCCTGAGGATCCCATTCAACTCTACGACCCCCATGATTATCTTGAAGCCATTCGACATCAGTTGATAGGGACAAAGGTTCCACTTATTCAGGCAGATCCTGAGAAGAGGATGAAGGGGAAAACGAACTCCACCCTCCACCACGGTGACTAAAGGGAAAGGCATCCAGCCATTATGGTAGATGCGGCCGTCTAAAGGGTCCTTGGGGTCATCTAACCTTACCTGGACATCAACAGGTATTTGATAATTGACTCTGAACCGGGCTATGGCTTCCGGGTTTTCTAACAACTCTATGTAAACCCCCATTTCTTTAAAAAACCCTAGATCCAAAAGACTCGGAATGAAGGAGAGGAAGAAAAAGAAGGAAAGATTGCAGAAACCCTAAATGAAGGAGGATAGACGGAGACTTACAGGACCAACTTAGACACAGCCTCGGCGAAGGTTCTCCTTCCTCAGCAAAAGATTTTCTCTCTCCTTTTCTCTCTTCAGCAAGATCCCTCAGGCAAAACGATGAGGAAAAAAGAGAATAGAAGAAGGCGGAAAACTTCCATTTATAGAAGAAAAAGGCACCCCTTTTTGAAATTCCAAAAGACGCACGTCAAACGGCGCCTAGGGCACCGAACGCGTCGCTCAATCGCTAAGCATGCCTTTTCAGAAAGACAGGGCAACCAGTAAAGCAATGACACGTAGTACTGACATCCCATTTTTTCGCGAAAGATTAAAGCGCGGCATTAAAAACCTCGAGCAGACAGAACGGCGTCAGATTGGGATCAAAAGCGCCAGCTAAACTCATCTCGGTCTCGGCATAGTGCACTTCAGTAACAGTACCGATTGCACCAGCCAAGATAAAGGTCATCCCTGGCCCTGGTTGCTTATCTCGGCACGAGTGCCAGACTGTTAGCCAAGACAAGCGCTGACAAAATGCTTCTACACCTTGGCGTCAGTTAACACCAAAATAAAGAGGGCTTCCAGCCTAAAAAATCCAAAAGGATCTTCCCGTACACTACTTAGCTTCCAACCTTCGAGAGTTAGAGAACTCAAAGAAGTCAGAAGCTGGGGGCAATTGTGTGGGGATATTTCCTCAAGACTCTAAGATTCATTGGCTTTAGTGAGAGTACTAGCTAATCATGTTTTAGTCTCGGCTACACATACTTCGGTAACAGTACCAGAGCGACAACAAAGGTTAAGGCCATTCTAAAACTGCAGCTATCTCCTGGTCACAACGACCTTGATCACAGTCTCAGTCACCTCTGACCTAGATCACGGTCTCGGTCACCCCTGACCTAGATCACGGTCTCGGTCACACCCTGACCTCGATCACGGTCTCGGTCATTCACGACCTCGATACTTGGTTTGCATCTCGGTGACACAGTTTGCTAACTGAGACGGGCACAGACAGCTGTCCTTCCATAAATTTCCTGACACGTTACAGAACGTATGACAAAGACAAAAGGCACCGCCCATAATCCCTCATGCAACGTCATCCACGACTCCAAGCATGGTCCGATGGGACTCTCATCAATGCCCATTAGTGAGAAAGAGGCTCTGATGTGACAGAGTGAGCTATGAAGGGATTAATATTAAAGGCAAAGTGGGCTATGATAGGACTGCAATTAAGGAAAAGCCATAATTGGACATTACTCCTCAAGTACCAGTCCAAAGCATGGGACATCCTGTAAGATCCCGACCCCCAGTCCTTTTGTTTAGTATTGTTTTAATCGTGGTTTAGCTTTTTAAGTGAGCTTTGATTTAGTTTGACCTTGTTTTTGAGTTTGACTAGATTTTTCCTTAGCCTTTGAGATTTTGAAGACCGTTGACTTTGGTTTGACCCGGTATATACAATATGTATTTTTTTATGAGAAATTACTTTTGATTTCTAAAAATTCCGAATTTGGTGTGTTTTGACTCATCTCATTAAGTTTAACAACTTTCATGTTTTGATCATTTTGATTCGATGATTAGAAAATACGTTTTTCGAGAAAAAGGGCAAAAATGGCTTTTCACACCAAATCTGAACTCAAATTTCGAAATTTCAAAACTATGTCAAATTTATACTTTTTAGAAACTAGATTTTTCAAGGATCATTTTATCCTTCTTCATCGATCTCATCCGGGGCCCCCAAGATGATGTTTTAGCCATTGCAAGTTTTCGACCTGGTGGGCCCACTTTCCACTCAACTTTATCAACCCATCTCCCTCACGTTTTCAAATCTGCAACCCATTTTCAGTTTCAGAACTCAGGAACCAGAGAGAAAACCTTCCTCTCCCTTCATCTTTCTCCTCCTTGCATGTTAGCCATTTGAGCTTGGATTGAAAATCTGAGAGCACCATCTTCTTCCTCTCCTTCCTAGCTCTCCATTGCACCCATTTATTTGAGGATTTCAGCTGGACTACTACCTCTTCTTCTTCCTTGCTTCTTGTTTGGATAGCTTCAGGTAAGAACTCCTCTTCATCTCTTCAATGGAGTCTTTTCAGCTCCTAAATAATCCGTTTTTCAAACATGCAAACCCATTTTCGAATTGGGTCTTTGTTTTCAAGATTTTGGTTGGATTTTGAGGTGTCTTTCTTGGGGCTTTTTGTAGAGCTCGGTTCAGCTGTAGGAAGAGATCCTTGAGGAGGTTTTTGGTTTGACATTGGGCTAAGGCAAGTGAATGAATGAGTTATGACTATGCATGTGTTTGAAATCTAATTATGTTTATATAGTTTTGATTTGAAAAATGTGTTCCATTTGAATGATCTAATTAGTTGTTTAAAGCTTGATTTTTAGAAGATTGTAGTGTATGATTTATGCTCAGTTTTGGATATGATTTTGCTTAGAATAGTATGGAAAATTCTGGTTTATTAATGTTTTAAGAGTGCTGGAAATCCTTTACTAAATTTGTGTTTTCATCTTAGTTAATGTTAAAATTCCTGCAACAATTCTGTACAATGGAATGGCCAATTTTGGATTCTATATTTTTCCTATGAGCAATGCTTAATCTCTATATTTAGCCTATTTATGGGAATGAGACTTTTTATTTGGTGTTCAATGAAACTTTGAATTTGAAATGAAGATTGGAAACTCGGAAAACAGGAAAAAGGTGAAAGGAATGCAAACTGGGCGTGCCTTGGAGCCCCTCACAGCAGGCAACGAGCCCACTTGCTGGAAGGACCCGCTGGTCTCTGCCCCTTTATATGTTTGAGGGCCTGTTTACTACTTTTCTCAATTAATGGGCCTGGCTACTGCTCCACTTCGTTTCAGCTGGGCCTGGGGGCGGGCTGTTTTACTTGGTTGTTTGGGCTTAAATGGTTACCCCTTCTCAGTTCTATGGGCCCGGCCACTGTCCATTCACTTGTTTAGGCCTGTTTTGATATTATTTATTAAACTCTTGGGCCTGTTTTGATAATTTTTATTGAATATTGGGCTGTTTTAAGACTTGTTTCTTGGGCCATTCAAGGATAGTTTTTGGGCTGTTTTAAAACTTGTTTTGTGGGCCATTCAAGGTTTAGTTTTGGGCTGTTTTAAACTTGTTTTGTGGGCCATCCAAGATTTGTTTTGGGCTGTTTTTAAGACCTGTTTTGTAGGTCATTCAAAGACTAGTTTTGGGCTGATTTTAAGAATTGTTTTGTAGGCCATCCAAGATTTGTTTTGGGCTGTTTTTAAGACCTGTTTTGTAGGTCATTCAAAGATTAGTTTTGGGCTGATTTGAAGAATTTGTTCGTGGGCCATTCAAGGAATAGTTTTGGACTGTTTTAAGGATTGTTTTGAGTCATGTTTAAAGGGCTGTTTTGGGTTAAATGAGTAGACTGTTTGGGCTCGGTTTAAGGCCAGCTATGGGCCTGTTTTTAAGAGTTTTGACATTACTTTGATACTTGGAAATTTGTGAAATGGGAATGATGTGAGAATGAGTGTATGTGAAAATTACCCGGGAATCGTTCGAGTCTCAATGCGCACTTTATCATTTAAATATTATGGATTTTCATTGGCATCAAACACACTTTTTATTAATCAATGTTTAAAGGTTAAATGTGCATTGAGATGGTTCCTTGGCAAGGCATTAAGTCATTCTCCACTATCCATTCCATTTCAAGTCAGAAAAATGTGTTGGTATTTGTATTTGCACTCTTTGGTAAACTAATTTGAATAGCATCGGTGATTTGTTATAAAATCATGGGGTCTTCCAGATTCGAAAGGATTGGTCGTATGATTTTATACAAATCACTTTGATGTGTATTTGAGCGGTTTACCATGGATATTCGTATGTTTTCTCCGAATTGATTTGAAAGGAGATTGGAGTGGTTTATCACATTCGGGATTTCTTCGATGAGACTATTATTTTGTTAAGATTAGTATTTGAAAATAAAACCTCGAGGCAAGACGGGGCCAGAGCTATGTGGTGTGAGCCCCTGAGCCAAAGGGATTAGTATTATGGTTTGATTCGTATCGGTTCGAGTTTTGAAAACTAAAGGCACCACTAGGCTTAGGTCACCTTGTCGGGCTGATCACCCGGCTTGGGATCTTTAATCTGTCCGCCAGCTGCAGCTTGGATTCTGTCTGTACCGACCATGGCAACGGTTTTATCTGCCGGTCCCATTTGTATGGCTACGGTTCTGATTTCTGATCTGCTGGTCCCATTTGTATGGCTACGGTTCTGATCCTATTTCTAGTACCACGTTCAGTGGCTACGTTCTGTCTGCTCTTATTACTTCGGTAATAGGAGGATTTAGCTATTTGTGGTCGCCAAGGTTTTATCTGCATATTACTTTATTTTATGATTCTTGTGGGTTATGCTTTTTATGCTTTGATTTGTTTAATGTTTACGATATCGATCTTTCTTGTATTGTCTCTACTATTCAGTTTTAAATGTATTTCCAATTATTAAATGTTTCGCTTAGGCGGTTATCTTTTCGAGATATTTATATTTTAGAGACTGTTCGCTTATTTGTCTTGATATTTCTGTTCGGACTTTCGATTGTTTTAGCATGTTTTATTGTCATTATTGTTTAGACTATTTATTCGGTTTTACGATGGTTTCATCAGGTTTTATATATGTTCTTTTGTTTCATATTACTTGATTATTTGCTTGCCAGACCGTCGTGTCTGACCCTTATTTGTTTGGTGCCAGATTCCGCTCTTTTTGTTTTTAGGTGTTTGATCAGAGGAGGCGGTGGGACCGCCGGTCTGACGTGAGAGGCTGCCCGTTGATATCATTTAGATGTCAAGTATGGCACCGGAGTTCGTATCTAATATTGAGGGTAGTATTCTGTCTAGTTGGATGTTTTTGTATGGCTATGTTAGCCTTTTTCTTTGGGTTGTAATTAAGACACTTGTTAATTGTAATTTGAACATGTGGGAATTAATTAGTCTTGTTACTACCAGCTCGGTGTGTTCTGATATATGATTTATGCCAGTCTGCTTATATGATGGCTTTATGGAATTGGTTGCGTGCGACACGGAACCCGATGGCCACGGATTCCGGGTCGTATATAACACCATGTTTAGCTTCCGCGAAAAATATACTCTGATCGTGATGGAATTTGTTTATCCTCATTCGCGCGGATCTTGGGAAAGATAACAAAAAGTTTCAAATTATCCCAAAATTTCGCACCCCGAGGTCGGATCACTGCAGGGCCCGGTTTCGGGGTGTGACACATCCTGACCAGAGCATAGAATCCCTCGCCCAGAACCGACCTATCTCCATTATAAATAGAGAACTCGTCTCCTTTAAAAGTTACGCACAACCCATTCCTCATCTCCATCCTTTGTTCGGTTACAGAACTAACTTAGGCATTGGAGAGCCTTGCGCCGACTACAGCCAGGGTCTTTGACTGCTTTCCTTTCTTCCCTTTTCAGGTTAAAGGCATTATACCTCCATCAAAGGGCAACTAAGCCCGTCCTAATCCTCTATTATCAAGTCCTTAATTTTTAGGCACTTACAGATGTTATGTTCACCATAATTCCACATCTTCTAGTATGAACTTCTATGATAAAACTCCAATATTGTAGCTTAAGTTTTTGATATTGGTATTGCCTAGTAACGGGCATATATCATCGCCTTGGTTGTGAACACAAGCCAATGCAAGTTGTGAACAAGTGCATCCCTTTCTTCTCGACATTTCAATCCCACTTTTTTGTAAAATAATTTCATTCACATGGTTAAATATAGAGGCATTATAAAAAGCCTGGCCCAGTCATGTAAAAAATACATGTTATTTAATTTAATTAGTCCAAATAACTGCTAAAATGTCCAAAAAATTTATAAAAAGTCCAGTTTGGCCCGGCCAAATTGATTTAATGGGTGGGCTCGAGCGTGACTTTTACAGCCCATGTCAGGCTTGGACTGGACCTGGATATGCATTAGCCCGACCCAACCCGACTCATGAACATCCCTATTTGAATGAAAAAGGTAGAGAATATCTTTGCCATAATTTGAATAGTCCACTGAGGTGTCAAAAAAGAAAAGCCTGCATATGGCATCCTAATTTGATGATTTCTTAATTAATTTGTGTAATTAGGGTTTTGAATTAATTTTGAATAAATATTAGGGGTTTTTATCGACAAAAACGCTTTAGGTGGGCACTAGATATAACAGGGAACATTAGGCAAACATTCACCTAACAGGGAATCCGTACAGAAAAACAGACTCTTTTTACCATTTTTTTGGATGGTCACTATTGACCTTCATTTTCTATAATGAGGGTCGACAGCGACCCTCGCTATAACAAGTGAGGGTCGCTGTTGACCCTGAGCAGGCATAAACTCCCCATCTTCTTTCTTTTTCCTCTTTTCCTTTTTGTTTCATACGGAAGTTGCTTTTTTATTTTTTATTTTTTATTTTCGCTACCACGGGAACTTGACTCACGCATTCTCTCCTCACACACCCATATCCCCGACTAACCGAGCCTCTTTTGAGGGACATAAGGGGCTCCTTCATGATCAATCCAATCCTCTGAGAGTTAAGGACACCTATTATCCTTGAACTGGAATGACAATTAAAAAAAAGGTCTCATGATAATGGGCTTAGCGTATGGATAATGAGATAAAAGAGAAGGACTTCACTGGGCATGGACAAGTTAGGCGAGCACTCCAATTACTAATCAGGTTGGAAATGCCGGCTTAGAATTACCAAATCGGGTTTGCAGATTAAGTTGGCTATTCATGATAGAAACACCTACATCGTACCAAAAAAGGCCAGTGATGTTACGGGTAGTGCCTAAGACTTGGAGATTTTCTGGGGATAGGGCCAGGATAAGGGTCCCATTTGCACAAGCTTGCGACTTGATGATCATTTAGTTTTCCATGTACATTGCCTGTTCGTTTATTTGCATAGAGAAGCAGGTCATATTGCTTTGGAGAGTAGTTACCATCTGAGAAAATTCATCCTCACCCACTGTAGACACCTCATTTGGCCCCTATGATAGCCTTAAACACCTGTCATATATAGCGATGCCCCCATTTCACTCATAATTGAATGATTAATGGCATAATTCAGATTAATTAATGACAATGAAGATGCTTTTTTGATAGTTTTAAACTTAGTTCAACGACTCCTAGAAATTCGTGAAAAGAAAGCCGAATCGCATTGAGATCTAGAGTCCAACTCACCTTTCACACAAGGAGCGGACCACAACACTACTCAAACCTCTTTCGGACCACTTAAGACGTGCTTAGGCCAGTTCTTACAAAGATTACACCAAGTTTACCCAAATGCCATCCGATTACCCTAAGTTAGGAAGCCGGATCCATTGATCCAGAGGTCCCCATCTTTTCTCAGCCCATAATCATTAGGACAGTTAGACCATTGGATTCTTCACTTCAAGAGCTTTCCGACGGTATGTAGAACGTCCAAATCCGATAAGCGGGTCAAAAGTTATGAGTTTTCGAAGTTTGCCTTAGAAAGAGTAACAGAAATTCATCTAGGCACCACCCAAGGGGCGCCCACCCTACTCAAATTCCCCTAGGCGCCCCATGTGTGGCGCCCTACTAGTCATGGTCACCTAGGCGCCCCATGTGTGGCGCCCACCCTCCGAAATCACTAGTTTGACCTAAAATGGACCGGAACCACTCAACGTAGGGACCAAACTCCGAAAATGAATTGACTCCACCTAGGCACCCCATGTGTGGCGCCCACCCCACTCTTTATTCCATCTAGGCGCCCCATGTGTGGCGCCCATACTCTTCAGCCCACCTAGGCACCACATGTGTGGCGCCCACCCTATTATTCCACAAACTTAACTTAGGGCAGCCCGTAACCACTCCAAACTGAGACCCAAACAACTTTCCATCTAGGCACCACCCTTGTGGCGCCCACACTCTCCGGTCCACATAGGCACCCTGGGGTGGGCGCCCACCCTGTCCAGTCCACCTGGGCACCACCCTTGTGGCGCCCAGTCAATTAAATGCTAGTGTAGGTCCCCTCAATTGACCATCTATCCATTCTATTCCGACTTCAGATGGGACCAAACTTTGAGAATGACCCGAACCACGTAGGCTCCACCCCATGGGCTCCTACCATGAACCAGTCCACATAGGCGCCAGCCCTGTGGCGCCCACCCTATGAAGTCACCTGGGCACCACCCCATGGGCGCCCAGCCTCTTTTCCAAACCCTAATTCATCCCAAAACACTTAAGCCGCCTTGGGATGCGTGAAACCTTCTAGAAACACGAACTAATGAAGCCCTAGCCCTCCTAAACTCATCCCAAACCTCTATTTAAGGATCTCTTAACCTCATTTACAAGGGAGCTACCCTAAAAGAGAGAAAAGTATAGAGAATAAGCAAAAAGGAGAAAGGTAGCCACCATTAGAGAGAAAGCTTCAGATCTAGAGAAGAAGAAGGGGAAATAGAGGAGAAGACTTCCATATCTTCAACTAGAGCTATGGTTCTTCGCGTAAGCCTCGTTCTAGGAACTTGAAAAGTGTGATTCAAACCGGTATTCCTAGATCTTTCTATTCTTCTGCTGCATTTTATCATCATCTTTGTTTAGAAACATGCTTAGGATCATTCATGCATCATAGATCTATATTAGTTCTTGATAAAAATGGTATCAGCATCTCATCATATTAATAACATGTTTAGATTCATACTAGTGGTGTAGATCTGCATTGATTTCGTAGTTCTAAGTGCTTAACTAGGTTAGATCTCGCATTTATAGCATCATCATCATCATTTAGATCGAGGAGGTCGTGAAAAGCCTATCTCAGAAGGCTGGGCGCCACCCACTGGGCGCCTACCATCTCTGGTTTGGCTAGGCGCCACCCTCTGGGCGCCTACCCTTCCGAGAAAGGGTTTGGGTTTTAGATCTCTACTTGTTACGTCATTTTCTCGTAGATTTGTTAGTTGCATCATTAGTAGTTCGCATTAGGACATCCGCATCAGTTACTAAATATCGAGAATTGTGTTGAAAATCTTAAGACTATTGTGCATTCATTGCGAATCTTTGAAAACCCTGACTGAGCAGGATAGGCACCACAGGTGTGGCGCCTAGGTGGACTGTTCCACCTTTGTGCACAAGTTTCGATCTCTCGCATTTAGTTCATTTAGAAATCGCATAACAATGATATGTTTGCTTGTTTGATATGTTCTGAACTTCAAATTATCATTTTTATCACACACACCACCATATCATCTGAAACATAAAGTCATAAAAAAACCCAAAAAAATCATAAAACATAAAACTATTTCTTCTCTTCCCTTACTCTCTAGTAAATTAGAGGAGAAACCAAAAACAAATTAAAAAATACAAAGAAAACCCAAAAATAGTAGGTAGATAGCCTAGATTATCAAATCTCGTGCCTAAGTAGGATAAACCCTAAAATATCATAGTTAATTAACTTAAGAATTGCCAAATCATTAAGAACCCTAGAACAAACAATCTAATTGATTTGGACTGAAATTGGACTAAGGAATCACTAAGATTGTTTAGGGAACCGCTTCTCCTCTCTTGAGCTTAACTTGCTTATTCACTAAAGGTCCCTAATTAAGGATTAAACATAATTAGTTAAGGCTCTGATCTCACATCAATTAATACAATAAATACCTTTAATCCAAAAGATCTTGAGACCTTAATTAATTCGGATTAAAAATAACCAAGAACTTAATTAAAACCCTAAAACAAATCCATCTGGGCGCCACCTCCTGGGTGCCCTGTTGCCAGATCCATCTGGGCGCCACTCCCTGGGTGCCCTGCTGACAAGATCCACCTGGGCACCACTCCCTGGGCGCCCAGCCTATTCATTCCCTAAGAGGCTCTACTTAAGATTTAATCTAATTAATTAAGACTTTAACCAACCCTAATTAACACACTAAAATACTTTTAACTTGAAAGACCTGAAATCTTAACCAACTTAAACTCGAATCTACCTAAAAGATACAAAACTAACAAACCCTAAAAAGATCCACCTGGGCACCACTCCCTGGGCGCCCATACTCTCCAATCCACCTGGGCACCACTCCCCTGGCGCCCTGCCTTCCAATCCACCTGGGCACCACTCCCCTGGCGCCTAGCCTTCCAATCCATCTGGGTACCACTCCCCTGGCGCCCATCTTATCCCTTTACTAAGAAATCTCTAATTGAAACTTCTAATTAAACCAACCCAAATTAGCACACTAAAACACTTTAGGACTTAAGAAACCTAAGACTCTAATCAATTCACCCTCGGATTAACTTAAAATCCATCGAACCAAATCAAACCACAAGGCAGTCACCTGGGCACCACCCCCTGGGCGCCTAGCCTATCAATCCACCTGGGCACCACCCTCTGGGCGCCCAGCCTGTGAGCTCCACCTACACTACTCGTTTCTTGGAAACCAATCAATTAAAAACTAAACCTAATTAACTTAAATCTAATTCTTTCTCAACTGAATACTAAAAGATACTTTTCATCCAAACGCATTAAACCACAAAACCCAACTTCGAATCAACCTAGAACGTCAAAACCAAGCCGAACCTCAAGACAGCCACCTGGGCACCACTCCTTGGGCGCCCAGCCTGTCAATCCACTTAGGCACCACCCCCTTGGCGCCTAATCTGTCAATCCACCTGGGCACCACCCTCTGGGCGCCCAGCCTGTGAATTCCACCTACCCCGTCCATTCCTTAGGAAACCATTAAACCCAATTAATTGGAACCCGATTCATCCCCAACTGAACACGAATAAACACTTTCCATCAAATCCTAGACCCTTAAATCAATTCAAACCTGAGATTGACCAAAGAATCACAAAACCCAACCGAACCATAAAACACATCCATCTGGGCACCACACCCTGGGCGCCCAGTCCTACTCCTTTTCATAAAAAGCCCTAAATTCACAACTTAACCTAATTAATTAAAACCTCAAACCAATCCCAATCAACATAACATAATACCTTTAACCTTAAAACACTTGGAACCTTAATCGATTCGGACTTAATACCCAAAACCCTTTGGAACCGACCAAACCATAAAGATTCCACCTAGGCACCAATCCCTTGGCGCCTATCCTATCAATCCATCTGGGCGCCACCCCCTGGGTGCCCATCCTGCCAGTTTCACCTAGGCACCACCCCCTGGGCGCCTAGCCTACATTTCAACCCTACCCAACCAATTCAACTAAAAATTAATAATTAAACACCTTACAACTTAAACTAACTAAGACCAGAACCTAAATTAATCTCCGGACCCACAGACCAATAATTAAATCCTATCCGGCACAACACAAAATCACAGGCAAACCACCTGGGCACCACTCCCTGGGCGCCCATCCTGCCAATTCACCTGGGCGCCACCCCTTTGGTGCCTATCCTTCCACTTGCACTAAAACACGAATCCTCGTTTTATTTCAAAATCCGGACCCGCATCACTTTGACATTAGAACAGCAGAGACATTAAAACATTCCTCAGAGTAAAACATAGCCCTTAAAACCCCCAGAATTCTGAAAAGAGATCGAAAAGTCTGAAAAGCATAAACTGTTAGGATAGGCTCCACCCCCTGGGCGCCTACCCTGTTTTTAATCTTGAATTGTGATTTTCGACTACTTTTTAGAATTCTGATTTAAATTAAAAATAACATAAGTTTAAAATATAGAAGAACACATTAACCAGATCCTTAAAACATCTAAACCACTCTCAATCAAAACCACAACTCACAACAAATCGAATCAATTAAGATCTTACTCAACAAACTGCTTAGGCGCAGGAACTATCAAACTTAGGCTATTTACACCCTAGGATCAAATTGGATTACCTTGTTAGGTAGTTTAGAGCATTAGGCTTCACCCCATCACTCTTCCTGTTCCGTTAGGGAATTGGGAAAGCTGATGTGGGCGGTCTAGGACCTTAGGTTAAGGTTAATCCGATGATCAGTAATAAAGCATTAATTATGTAAATCCAAGTAAATCCCCTAGTTAGGCCCTTCTAGCCCCATATCAAAAATCCATAAAAACTATAAAACCAACAAAATAAACCCAAAAAGATTTTCCCTTTATTTCTTCCTCCACCTCAGGTGCCAGATATTTAATTGAACTTAATGATAAAAGGAAATGAAGAACTGACTTCTAAAATTGAATAAATGAGAATGACGAGATGAGATGAGTGATTTCACACACACTTTTTACTTCGGCCCATCGGCCACCCTTAAACAATCACGGCCCATCGGCCACCCTAAAACAAACACTGGCCCATCGGCCACCTCCAATCAATTACGGCCCATCGGCCTTTCATTTTTATCACTCGTGTATCGCACACGAAAAACACAGAAATCACAAGTCAAAGTCTCATTTGCATCATCATTTTGATTTGAAAAGTCAGCCTTTAAACCTTATTTTGCCAAGGGATCTGAAGGGGGTACCCGGGAACGGGGCCAATCCTCTTCTTAAATATTTGGCACCTCCCCCCATTTATTTTCTTTATTTTAGTTACTTTATTTTACTTGGATTTATTATGATTATGCTGTGTGAGGATTAACCTTTATTTGGACTTTAACTCATGACCCTAATTTGACCCTATATTAAAAAGACCCAAAGAGACCCAAATTAATGTGACAGGACAACCGTCGTGTGTTGCCGGCAGCACATTAGACGAGAGGAAGAACCCACCCACTTATTTTCTCCCCACATTTCTTCGGCTTTAGTCGAAGAACGGTGTTACGGCCGTATCCGTAGCTGGCGATCGTGATCCATTGATTTTGAGGGTAGTCGGAATCCTCATTTTCGATGTAAAATTTAAATAGCATATATAGACGAATAGAGATTTCCCCACGCAAAATTCCCCTTTCTTTCCTTTTTTTTGGGGGGGTCGAAATTCACATCCGACAGCCTGGCGATCGTGATGGGACCTCTTTTGTTTTCCTGTCACTTATTTGGGTCTTTCTGGGATTTTATTCTAGGACACGAACATTCGATCAATGATCAGATGCCCGTGTCCCATTCAGTTTAGGGTTGTTATGAGTGCAGTCCTGAAAATTAAAACCTAAGGTCCGATTGGACCGCCCACTAAGCCTTCTCTAATTATAACATAAGAAATAGACCATCATTAGAACTTTCCCTTTCATCACTAAAATAAAATTCCAAAAAAAAAAAAAAAAACTCTCTCCTCTTCCCTCCCTTCTATTTTGAACAAAAAAAAATTCTCTTGGTGATACATGATATTGTTTGATAATTGCTTTGGAAATCGAATATAAGATGGCCTATCAAAATCCACATCGAACAATTGCATCCCAAAGATCATACATCCCCGACTCAAGTTACCAATCTCACACGAACAACATGACTCAAGATTTTGAAAACTTAAATAACTCATACACGAATATAAACCAACACTACCACAACGAAACACAAAATTATCGATACCTTTTCAACCAAACTATAACGACTCAAACCTCTTCCCTCAGATCTATGCAACCCTTTTATGCAAACGAAGACTTAAACAATCATGCCTCTTACGAACACACAAGACCAAACCATGGCTTGATCCATCATCCCCAATCATATCAAACTACTTCCCAACCGACTCAACAATATTACGCTCAATCTAATCAAAACACAATGCACACAAATTTAAACAATCAAAACACTAATCATGACATAAATCAGAATTTACAAC
Organism: Litsea cubeba; assembly: GCA_012931725.1. NCBI lineage: Eukaryota > Viridiplantae > Streptophyta > Magnoliopsida > Laurales > Lauraceae > Litsea > Litsea cubeba. Next base: position 148,656,982 of record CM022945.1, read on the forward strand.
TTAATGATCAACGAATCTACATCCAAAACACACAGTATATAACGACAAACCAAATCCTAATCCATCCCGATCAAACCTACCAATCCAACCAATCCATCCCATCCAATCAAACTCATTCGCCCATTCAAACCTACCAGTCCATCCAAACCATCCCATCCAATCAAATTCCTTCACCAATCGAAACCATCCAATCTCATCAATTCAATCAACTTATCCAACCATCCATAACTATGCATCCTTATCCGACCTATCAACCATTCCAATTCACGCCATCCAATGAAAGCCATCATCCCACCCAACCCTCACCATTCAACCAAACAACGCCACCTGCCATGATCTTTGACCAATTCCAGCTACGCCCAACCATACCATCCAACTCAATCCATCCACTAACCCAATCTCCAACGATCATATATCATCAATCCACTCACGCTCCGACCGACCAACTTAGTCAAACATCCGATCAAAACCAAGACAAAAAATCACCCACAAATGCTAGAACCCAAAATCCATTTTTACCACGCAAATCCAAAGTATCTCGAAAACAAATCCAGGAAGAGTTTGCTAAAATGGTGGACATAAGTGAGCTAGAGTTGCCTAACCTCGACTAGTTTAAGAGCATCACTCCGAAAAATGATCCATATGCAAACACAGGGAAGCCCCTTGAAGAACAATTGATAGGTGGTGAATACCTAGAATGGGAACTTGGATTAATCTTAGAAACTCTAAAGAGACTTATGACCGAAGAGATCAAGATCCCAACATTATGGAAAGGCTACGAAGTAGAAGAGGGGATACGTATCCTTAGAACATACTTTGCTCCCTTCCATCAACTCAAAGGTGAAGAAATCATAGACACACCGTATCCCATAACTGATAGCTCACCAGATCATGTTATCAATAATTGGACCTATGATGCTCCATATTTGACAACTTTAGCCCCTGAAGTAACCTATTATCCACCATATGACCAAACTTCTGAATCTTCCGACGAGATCTACGATCCCATCTTCAAAGACATGCCTCCTGAGAAGTTTTATGATATGCTTAATGAAAATTATGAGCAATATGAAACACCTGGGTATGGTAAAACTCAGATCAACACACAACCAATGAACGAACTAGATCAATCACAAGCAGTCATCCAATCAAAAATATCAAAACCACAAATGTCACCCCAAACACAACCAAACGAAGATCATTCAACACAACAAATAAAAGACATAATGATTCAATCGAAAACACATGAGACAATACAACCTAATGATTTAAATGAAGAACCCGAACTCATGACGACTATGAAGATACTTGACCATCAAATGGAGCGAGTGGATGAATTAATTAAGGATTTTGATGTCATAAGATCTGAAACACACGAACCAGTCAAGTTTGAATCGAATGACCCCGAATCAGGTGTGGAAACTCATAGACTAGTTAAACCATCTTCATTTGAAATAAAATACCAAACACAAACGAACAAAATCCTATGTGATCCAAAACCTCAATCCAAGACCAATACCACTAAAAGACATAGACCACAATGCAAACAAAAGAACTTCGATCCTATGCCATCATGTAAAACCCAAATCATGATCCAAAGACAAATAAACGTGCAACCAAATGATGAACAAAATTTCCCTAGACCAAAACAAATGCATCTTAAACCCATCCCAACACTAGTTGAGCCAAGAAAGAATGAAAAAGAATCAGGAGTTGAATTTCTTGGTCCCAATATGTTTAGTGAATTGCAAATAGACATAGAGAAACTCAAATATGAGGTTAGGAAGAAGTCGATCTTATCGAGCATGCCACTAGAACAAGCAAATCCATCTGAACCTATCATAGAAACCAAAGCATTACATGAGAACCAACACCAGGAGATTGTTAGGCCTTGCACCGAAATTCAACAAGGAAGCTCTCATATAGGTCACACCATCTCATTAGAAAAGACCCTAGAGGAGGAACTACAATCAAATGATGTCTTGACTAGTGAGCCTCATAGGTCAAACCCTCTTAGAAGATCAAAGGATAACGGTGTAATTGAACCAACCTTAGAGGACAAGCATGACTTCTACAATGAGATAGAGCCTAATCTTGTATTAGCCCTTATTAAGGCCCATTTAAAAGCGAGACTAAGACTTCAGAGTATTCTAAAAGGTTTACCATGCCCGCCCTTGACCAATCCAATAATCATGAGCCAAGATTACATAGAATACTTTGAGAATAGACAACTACCAACAATTGATCCAACTCCGATCCTTCACCTAGAATGGTACCCTGCCCGTAAAGAGCAAAATCCAAGCATAACAGCAAAAACCATCCCCAAACTAAAAGTCCCTATAGAGTGTGATCTGATTAGTTTTCGCGAGAGGATTGAGACCACTCCCGAAGCTCTAGGAAAGACTTTTGGAGACTTGACCTGTAGAAGAACTTTCAGGTTCTTACCCAAATATGTCATCTAAAATTCAATAGTCCTCAATGAACAATATAGAAATCCTCACGACTGAAGAAAGTCTTGTCCCACATGACCTACCAGTAGTGGCACAACCAAAATTTAAAGGTTACACCCTTGCTCAAAGACTCTCACGATGTAAGTCTGCTAGGTTACAAAGAAAATTTAGAGCATGCCTAACAAAACATGGACAAACTACATTTAAGGAAGCTAGACGCACTACAACAAAACCTAGAGCTAGAAGAAAAAGGAAAAATCACACGTTTCACACAAAAGATGAGGGTCAAACAATTAAGAAAACAAAAGACCAAAGATCATCAAAGAAAAATAGAAAACCAACTTTTAAAGATCCCAAATCCACTAATTGTTTAAACTCTTTAAGGCCGAAGCCCAAATGGCGGAAGTCTAAAACATTTCAACGCTCTCGTTTTCGGCGAGGGCAAACTAAAGATCCCCGATATAAGAGCCTTATCTTAATGCATCAACGAGTGAAATCATATCCATATTATCAAAGAAAGAAACATAATGAGACACATATAAAACCTTTTAACATGAGACCAAGGCCCAAGTGGCGGAGGTCTAAAATATTTCAACGGTCTCGTTTTCGGATGGACCAAAAGAAAGCCTTATGGGCTAAACACATTATCCTATCACCTAGAACAATTCAAAGCTATCCAAGAAAATACCAAAATAAAATAAAATGTGTTATCATCAGACCAAGGCCTAAATGGCGAAGGTCGAAGGTGTTTCAATGCTCTCGTTTCCGAAGAGAGCAAAATGGTAAGACCCAGACTAGACACCCACTGATAAAAACACGTAGGTCGAGAGGTCTTAAACCCGCACGTTTTCGAATAGTCAAAATATTCAAAGTGCGCAACACATCACTAGCACACACAATGGAAAAAACATAATCATGCTAGGCAGACCCTGAGCTTCAAGTCAATGAAGGGCTGCAAGTTCAAACAAGCCCAAATAAATTAGTTATTACTTAGGATTATTACAAAAAAAAAAAAACATAAAAATCACAAAACCCTAAAAACAAAAAAAAATTCAAAAATTACCAACCCAAAAAAAAAAGTATAAACAATATAAAAACACAATTGTCTGATCATCACAAAAGGCATAGGCGAGCCAGACTGGTGGAAAATCCCTCTAGTAGAGCAATCATGACTAGAAAATGTCATGAGTGGGACTAACAAGACAAGCACCGAAACTTTGCACATTGCTTCATAACCGAGACTTCCCCAAGAAAACCAATTGTTGGTGATGGATGGATGTTTCTAAATTAATGGGTACTAAAGATGGTGACTTGATTGACCGCATTATAGATTCAAGAACTAATCAAGGCATTCATATTAACAACAACAACTAAGGCATTTGTCAACATTAAGGCTACCTCTGTAGTCAAATTCATCAAAAAGAATATAATAGCCCAGTTTGGCATCCCTGAAGCATTCATAACAGACAATGGCCCACAATTTATATCCCAACAAATGAACGAGTTGTGCAAAAAATATGATATAGAACTGCATCATTCAACCCCATATTATCCCCAAGTAAATGGTCAAGCCGAAGCAACCAACAAGACCATACTGAAGATCATCAAGAAGACTGTGCAAACCGCCAAAGGTAGTGATTGGCCAGACCGTTTGGTCGAAGCGTTGAGGGCGTACCGGACTTCCATAAGAACTCCTACAGGAGAAACCCCATACTCTTTGACCTATGGAATGGAAGCAGTCCTTCCTCTCGAAGTTCTTCATCCATCACTGCGCATCCAGCTAAATGAAGATATAACAGAAGACCAGAGGAGAGAAGCATTGCTACTTCAGCTAGACCTACTCGACGAGAAAAGAATGAAAGCAGCAGAGCATGCACAAGTATACCAGGAAGCGAATTGCCAGAGCCTACGACAAACATGTCAAACAAAGAAAATTCAAGATTGGCGACTTTGTGCTAAAGCGCATCACTCCATCCCAGCTTCCGCATCCTAGAGGTAAGTTACGACCCAATTGGGAAGGCCCTTATGTAATTAAGGAAGTATATCCTGGAAATGCATATAGACTAGTGAATGCAGAAGGGGAAGAGCTCCCCGATCCATGGAACGCTATGTACCTGAAAAGGTACACGATATGACCCCTCCCTATTTCTTGCGGAGTATGACCCTCCTTGCTCCTTGGCGTAGTTGTAAAAATCCTGTAGGAGGACCGAAGAGATGCACTCTGATCAAGCTTGGAACTCGAACACACACCAACACTTAAGAATACACAAAATGGTGAGTCTGCCCCACACAAATTTCTCACGGTCAAGGCCATCCAATGTGAAGGTTTGTAGGTAAGTTTGCCCATGTCATGAAGGCTTTTTGATCGTATGTCAAAAAAAAAAAGGGTGTGTTAGAATTATAGTCTTGAAAAAAAAAAAAAGCTTCATGACTAGTTTGGGTTCGTAGCCTTTTTAACCCGAGCCAATAAGCCCGTAGGGGTATTTACATGCCTAGTGCCCTAAAACCATCTGGTTTGGGAGTCATTGGCCTAATGCTCATTACATGGGTTAATTAGAAAGCTTAAGGGGCCTAGACATTGCACAGTCTGATGCGTAAAAAAAAAAAAAGAAAAAGAGGTGTTTAGTTAGGAGTCCTGAAAAGAAATAAAGTTTTGTGACTAGTTTGGGTTCATAGCCTTTTTAACTCGAGTTAGTAAGCTCGTAGGGGTATTTTCGTACCTAGTGCCCTAAAGCCGTCTGGTTTGGGAGTCATTGGCCTAATGCTCGTTACATGGGTTAATTAGAAAGCTTAAAGGACCCAGGCATTGCACAGTCACATGTCCCAAAAAAAAAAAATCTATTAGAATTAGGCTCGCTAGAGTGACATGGGTACTTATCAGGCGAACTAAGCAGAAGGTGGTCTAAAACCACAACACTAAGGAAACACGGTGACTCACCACCCCCACACACGAACACAACTCACAAGTGAGCCCCCAAAGGCGGTCAAGTACTTTCTAAAGGTCAGCTGAAAAGACTAAGCAGCTACAAGAGGGGGCCTGTGAGGGCTCGACCTCCAAAGGATAGTTAGGGAAGATTAATTTGCCACCAAGGTGACAATCATGGATCGAGAGGCTAGTCCACTCTCACGCTTTCACCCACGGCTAGAATGAACACTAGTCTTATGCTGGGGCATTTTATATATATATACATACAAATATATGTTTATTTCACATGGCTTCCCAATCTGGGTCCTCATTGCATACACGATTGCCACAAGCACTCACTAGCCTTCACACACTCACCTCATGCATGCTTTTTTTACTAATGACTTTCGGTTGGATGCAGGAAAAATAGATTCCCTAAGGTACCAATTCTATCTTGTTATTCTCTAAGCTTGAGTGCCAAACATGGCCCCCCTGACATTTTTACCGAGAAAGAAAAATGCTACCTTAGCCAAACGATGCAGGGGGCCCAAAAATATTAAACTAACAAGTTCGTTTTGAGACCTTGCAGGGAACCCAACCCCGATCACATCCAAAACATCCCACAAGCTGGGGCATTTTTTTTATGGGTATTGTTTTGCGCACAACTCCTCATGACTTGAAAAGATTAAAGTGATGGTAACCAAATTTGGGATATATAAATTATGTCTGTCATGATATTCTACGATGAATTTGATTGTAGATGTATGCCATACACATCCTTTTATGATATCATATATTGTGAGACTTCGAAAATGCAATTTGAAAATGCATTTATCTTGAACCTCTGCCTTTATACTTATAGCTGACAATGTGAATGCCTTAAAACATAGAATTGTTTAGGCCACAAGCATCACACACCCAGGCACTCCCCATTGTTTGAAAACCCTGAATCTCTATATTGCTTCTCCAAGTCAAAGTTGATATGATATTTTATTCGCTTGGTCTATTATATGGATTTCATTTTGTCTGTCTTAGGTTCTAATGTTCTTTTTTCATAAGAACTGTGCTAGAGCACGAATTTTGAGAAATTTTAGAAAAATTTCGACAGCACTTCCCCTTGTTTTTGGACCCCGGAAAATCTCCGGATACAAAAAACCTGTTACCTGTGAAAGAAGTACACTTCATATATTCCTGACACCTCACAAAACTCCTCATCAATCAACCACACATGCCTAGTACACACTATCTCAATTACACATACATAATACACATGTGCACAACATATACATCAGATCAAGTACACACCGTGAGCTAAGACAAGATGGAATGACATAGATACATGACCAACATATATGGATACAACATGGAACACATGGAGACGGATCCTGGACAGATCAATCAAACAATGATAACCCTATGGAGCAGCTCCCTCATGACGAGCCGATGAAGCAAAGGAAGATGGACCAGGAGCACGCTGAGAAGGGGCGCGGGTCGAGCTCGAAAATGCATAACCTCTCTCCTCCGCCCTCTGGCGATACCGATCAAGGCGCCTCCGCAAGTCGGCAACCACCTCATCATGACTTAGTTGCATGCGGTCCATGCGCTGAGCGTATTGATCATGAATGAGAGCCCTCTCCTCGCTCAAGCTAAGGGGTGGAGGAGCGGAAGCAACGATAGCACCGCTCTGCAAGACGACATACAAGGAAGCGTTACATTCAAAAACTCGAAAGCAGGAAACATGGAATTTAAAAGGAAAGATGCTCACCTGCGCAGAGGTCTCAAAACTCCTGAGCTTAGCACGTAAGTCCTCAATCTGCACCCAACAAGATTACGAAGCATGTCAATGTTAGAAGAATCAAATCAAATCATTACAAGAGTAAGGTTCATACCTGCGCCGCTGAAGCAACTCTTTCCGTAAATGCCTTGTCATGCTCGCTATGAAGCTCTGCCTGAAGGTCACAAAGAAAGATGGTTAAGAATTACTCATTATACGCCTTGAATACAAGGGCAACAAATTGAAACCCAAACTTCGCTAACCTGCAGTCGATCCACCTCAGCCCGCAGAGTGAGGAGATCACTCTCCACTTGGGTCCTCATAGCCTCAGGCATTTCTCGCTCCCTGTTACCCTGCATAGTGGCAAAGGTCATGAACATCAATTCAAAATGGACAACTAACCCCATGACCTCGTACCTCATGAGAATCTGCCAATGCGTCGATAATTGCTTCATTTTCCTGGCGGCGCTCCTGTTATCAAAGCATTGTGAGTAAAGAAGGTATAAAAGAGATAGCATGTGGCCAATTAAGATTGACAATTCTCGTACCCTCTCGGCTGACAACGAGGCCCTCAATCTCGTGACCTCCGCATCCTATGAAGTACCAATCATGCCAATACGCCAAGAATGATAAGGATTACTACAGAAGATGAACATTGTTTGACACATGCACTAAACTAAGTAGTCATACCCTTTTCTCTACTAGTTGGGACAATCGAAGTACCTCCCCCCTGAGGATGGACTCCGCATCGGGTACTACTCCCCCAGATGTCCCCTGTCACACATGAGAGTTACGATTAGAGAAATAGAAGAGGCATATATCTTTGAGATTACAAAGTTTATAACCAAGATTGGAAGTCCCATGAACCCTCACCTCACATTGTCTTTCAGATGACGGATGTGCCTGCCGATGCCCTGCTCCAGCCGGTATCTCCCCCTGAAAAGTAAAGGAAGAAACAATGTGATTCACAATGGAAAGAATACAACATTAAAGCAAACAAACTTCAATGGTTACCCGAAGAGATGACTGAAGCCTCAGCCGCTTCCGCGCAATTACTAATGGAATATGAAGCCCTGCAAGAGTACGACTCCGGGAGTATATACCGATGCAAAGCTGTCTTCCAATATGCCTCATAATCACTCCAGGCACTAGCATCCACGCCAAAAATGGCCTTCCTCCCCTTTGATCTCCAATTTTTTATTTCTCTCCGGCAAGGATGGCGGCGCTTGAACGTTTTCAGACCCCACCCTGGGTATGACCGACGCATGACAGACTTTTCCGAGGGAACAACTTGATGGTGTCCCAATTGGCGCGCGACTCGGCTGACGACCAATCTAACTGCTACCTGAGGGGCGTGGAGCCATATGTCCCTCTCAAATAAGGCACGCCCCTCCTGGACTACAGCCATCTCATCATCCGGTCCACCCTGATAGGGCTGCCAAATCACCTGAAAAACCGATGGTATATGCAGCAAATGAGAGCTAAGGGCGGTAAGTGTTTAATGTAGCAAGTGGATAAGGGACAATACATACCTCATGATTTTTCAGTTCATTCAAGATGAACCGGTAACCTTGCTCACCTGGCCTCATCTTGAGGGCTTTAATACGCTCGGCCATTTCCGGAGGCAAGATGTCAGCAAAGCCTCGTAAGCTCGCATTAGGGTACCACTGCGAAGCCCGGGGAACACAACTCAGCCTCGCAGGCAAGCGCTCGGGCCGACACTGGGCGATGTGCTCCTAGAGCCATACCTGCTCAAAGTTAAAGCTCGATTATTACAAAAGATGAAGCATGAGACATGATAAGAAAAGAAGATTACTTGAGGTCACAACACATGCAATAAAGATTTAACCTGCAAGATCGGCACAAACCCTCGAAGGCTCTTGCATCCAGGCTGAACGCGGCACCTCGAATCTAGACTGTGGACAAGAAAGGCAAGGGTGGCCGCACCCCAAGCGTAATCGCCAACCTTATCCAAGTCTTGCACAAATCGGATGAGGGTACCGGACGCTCTATTGCCAGTTGCATTGGCAAAGAGGCATCTCCCCAAAAAGAATAATAGAAAAGCCCTGAGATGCTCATCGTCACCCAACCGTGCTGAAATCAGCCTGGGTCTCCTTAAGCGGACCTCAGACTGTCTCCCCTGTTTTTGCTCTGCACAATGCCAAATGGACATAAGGAATTCACTTAGTGATGGAAATAAGGAGCAAAATAGTTACCAAACATTTCAGTACTCACTCGCGACTTGGAACACCTCACATGGTATCCCTACCCTCTTTCGACGGGTATATCCATCGACTGGTACCTCCCGCCAATCGTACCCTGAAACCAAAAGAGAAAGTATATGAAGAACAAGGTTGAAAAATACGAGGCATCCGAGATCGGTAGAAGAAAGCCAGATTGAGCATTTACCCCTAAAGGCCCGGCATCATCCCCCCTGTCACCTTCACCAACACCTTCATCACCTCCCTCATCAATATCGATAGCGGCGACCCGGCGAGGCCTCACCCCCTCATCCTCACTATCCCCGTCATCAATCTCGTCATCTCCATCGTCAGACGCGACAACCTCGCCCTCTGACTCGTGGAAGTCAGCATCATCATCACTCCCGCCCATCTCCTCATCACTATCAATGGCCTCCACCACTGCTACATCATCATCAGCGGGGCCACCTGCATATCCAGATCCGCCTGAAGATGGGCCCTCACCTGTCAGAGAAGTTGTGGATACTATCAACAAATGGTAAATACAAAATGTGCTAGTCTCGTGGGAGTTTCCAACTCAAGATCCAATTCAAAAAGGATTAAGGAACTGAATTTTACCAGGCGTCAACCCTAGCCTCGGCCGCTGCGGGAACTGGACCTCCCTCATGACCTCCGACCGGCGGATCTCCCAAAGCCGGTATCCTTGCCCTCAACTTGGCAAAGAAGTCCGCCTGGTTCCGAGCCCACTCTGAAATGAAGCAAGGAGAAGTGATTAGCAAAAGTAATGGAAGACAAAGGATACAATGCTACAAGGGCGATAGTAGAATACTTACTATTTAGAATCCTCCTCCTCTCTGGACTATAAGCCTCTCTCAGCCACTCGGCATCAATCTGACCCACACCAGATTGGGGGCGTGCCCCGAACATCCTATGCAGACGTGACCGAATGATCGAGGCCTTGGCATCACTCGCCTTTGAGAAAACGGGGAGGCCCGTCACACTCAAACCCCAGCACCGCGCGATGTCCTCCAATGTGATCGTCATCTCCCCCGGCGGGAAATGGAATGTGTGTGTCTCATCTCTCCATCTCTCGGAGAGAGCACAAATGAGAGCACGATCGGTGCGGAAGGCGATGATAGACATGAAATCCCCAAACCCCATCGCTCGCACCCGATCCTTCAAGCGATCAGGGAGCTCGATCCACCAATCCCTCATTTGTATCCAACTCACCCTAGCCCGAGCAAAAGGGACGGGCTGCAATCCAAACAATAGAGGAAAGGATGTCAATGATAGTGGAGACCAACAAAGCATAAGACTTATAGAGGCAGCTAAAAATTTACCCGGCCAGCTCTTATCTCATCTGCGAGATGGGGCTTCTTCTCCAACTTATCCTCACCCTTTGTTTCTTTCTCGGAGGAGCAATGACCGGTTCCGCCTCAACCTCTTCCAGAGTATCCATCGGCGTAGGATCACGCTTAGTGGCCTTCTTAGTCCTATCCATCTGACAACCCATGCCCAAAGTTAAAATGAGAGAGTGAAGCATGAGAATACATCAGTCTACATCAGCATCAGAGACAAACTGATCCCGAGATGGTAATTTGTGTTTCTTGATTTAGAGGTAATGAACCTCATTGGCTAAGTGATAAATAGAAAGGAAGCCAAAAGACCATGACCCTTTATCCAACCTGAAGACTAAAACAAAACAGATCCCACTTGCCAAACTAGCCACATTAAGACACATGTTACAGACCTACAATGAAATGAAAATACATTCAATCCGGCCCTGTTTCTTTCACCCAACAGATTTTTAAAAAAAAAATGGAGAAATGGTTTTTGGTGAGAATAAAAGTAAGGGCTGAAGTGCTGAACTGAATTGGGATAATGAACAGCACTAGTGAGAGGCAGAAAGGTCCCATAAGCTAAAACCTGAGATTAGCCCAAACAACAATGGAAACAGAGGACCAGCCTTCTGGCTTTAGCAAGATTCCAGCATGGTTACCTGTACCAAAGTGATGGTTCATTCCGATTTACCAATGGAGGCAGCACAAACAAGACAGACAGGTCAGTTGATCCAATTCAAGAAAACATACTATTGACTCTTATGTATCATGCATTAATTGTTCATGCATCATCCCAAAATCCAAATCCATGCATTTACCTCATTATATGTTAAATAGGGTGCACACACCATAACTCATCATCATAAATTCACAAATCAAATCTCATAACTTATAACCCTCACCATTCAATCAAACATCACCACATCATAAGAAGAAAAGATGAGTATAAAACTTAATTCAACTTTGTCACGCCCCGAAACCGGGACCTGCAGCGAACCGATCTCGGGGTGCGAAATTTTGGAATAATTTGAAACTTTTTGTTATAGTTCCCAAGATCCGCGTGAATGAGGATAATTACATTCCAACACAATCAGAGTATATTTTTCGCGGAAGCTAAACATGGTGTTACGACCCGGAATCCGTGGCCATCGGGTTCCGTGTCGCACGCAACCAATATCACAAAGCCATCAATAAACAGACTGGCATAAATCATAAATCATAACACACTGAGCTGGTAGTAACAAACTATTATTTCCCACATATTCAAGTTACAATTAACAGATGTCTTAATTACAAACCCCAAAGAAAAAGGCTAACATAGCCATACAAAAATATATCCAACTAAACAGAAATACTACCCTCAAGTGTTAGATACGAACTCCGGTGCCAAACTTGACATCTAGATGATATCAACGGGCAGCCTCTCACGTCAGACCGGCGGTCCCACCGCCGCCTCTGATCAAACACCTACAAACAGAAAAGAAGAGAACTGGCACCAAACAAAAAGGGTCAGACACGACGGTCTGGCAAGCAAATAAACAAATAATATGAACAAAAGGAACATACATAAAACCTGACGAAATCATCGTAAAACCAAATGAAGAGTTTAAACAATAATGGCAATAAAGCATGCTAAACAATCGAAAGACCGAACATAAATGTCAAAACAAGTAAAAGAGCAATATCAGATGTACGAATATCTCGAAAAGATAAAAGCCTGCATCAAACATTTAATCGTCGGAAATACATTTCAAATCCTGAATAATAGCGACAATATGATAAACGATCGATATCGTAAACATTAACTAAATCAAAACATAAAGAGTATAACCCATAAGAATCATAAAACAAAGTAATATGCAGATAAAACCTAGGCGACCACAAATAGCTAAATCCTCCTATCACCGAAGTAATAAGAGCAAACAGAGCGTAGCCACTGAACGTGGTACTAAAAATGGGATCGGAACCGTAGCCATACAAATGGGACCGGCAGATCAAAAGTATCAGAACCGTAGCCATACAAATGGGACCGGCAGATAGTTACCGTTGCCATGGTCGGTACAGACAGAATCCAAGCTGCAGCTGGCGGACAGAGTAAAGATCCCAAGCCGGGTGATCAGCCCGACAAGGTGACCTAAGCCTAGTGGTGCCTTTAGTTTTCAAACTCAAACAGATACAAATCTAACATAATACTAATCCCTTTGGCTTAGGGGCTCACACCACATAGCTCTGGCCCCGTCTTGCCTCGGGGTTTTATTTTCGGAATCATAGCCTCTTTGGCTCATGGGCTCGCACCACATAGCTCTGGCCCCGTCTTGCCTCGAGGTTTTTATTTTCAAATACTAGTGTTGTCAAAATAATAGTCTTATCGAAGAAATCCCGAATGTAACGAACATACTCAATCTCTTTTCAAATCGAATCGGAGAAAACATACGAATATCTCTGGTAAACTGTTCAAAAACGCATCAAGGTGATTTGTATAAAATCATACGATCAACCCTTTCTAACATGGGAAGACACATGATTTTATAGCAAATCACCGATGATATTCAAAATAGTTCACCAAAGAAAACAAATACAAATACAAATACAGATACAAATACATTTTTCTGACTTGAAATGGAATGGATAGTGGAGAATGACTTAATGATTTACCAAGGAACCATCACAATGCACGTTTAACCTTTAAACATTGATTAATAAAGAATGTGTTTGATGCCAATGAAAATCCATAATGTTTAAATGATAAAGTGCGCATTGAGACCCGAAAGGTTCCCGGATAATCTCACATAAGCTCATTCTCACATCATTCCCATTTCACAAATTCCGAGCATCACAAGTAAATCCAAACTCTTTAAAGTAGGCCCATAGTTGGCCTTAATCCACTTCCAAAATAGTCTTCAATAACAATCCAAAACCAACCTTAATCAAGCCCACAAAACAAGTTCAAAAACAGTTCAAAACAAATCCTTAAATGTCTCACAAACAAATTCTTTAAAACTAATCCAAACTAATCTTTGAATGGCCTACAAAACAGGTTTTGAAAACAGCCCAAAACTGGCCTTGAACAGGCCCACAAAATAAGTCTTAAAACAGTCCAATGTCAGGCCCAAAGATGACCCAATGTCAGATCTGAAATGGCCCAATAAACAGTTTTAAAATAGCCCAAAACTAAACTTGAAACAGGCCCAAGGAAGTCCCTAAAGTCTGGCCCACAAAAATCCTCAAATCCAGGCCCGAACCCAAGCCCAGACTGAGCTGGGCTCGCTCGAGCGGACCCAGACAGAAGCTGGGTCGCTCGAGCGGACCCAGACAGTGCCCAGTCCAGCCCGAGTGTGCATATTTTTGCATTTTTTTCCTCTTTTCTTGATTCTTTTGATTCCTTTTCTTTCATACTAATTTCCATGAATTGTTGGGCCCTTCCTTGTCCTTCCAAACTCATCAAAACCATCCATAAATCTATCCAATTGATCAAACACAACCCTTTTTTAAAATCAAGGTTTTTCCCATACTTAGAACACAACACCATTAATACAAAGAAATCAAATTATCAAGTGGCTAAAATGAAACCAAACTCCCAACACATCATAAGAAAATAGCATAAGTGGAAATCAACATACATTAGTTCATTCATTCAATGTAAATCCATAAATCACAAAGGGTTAGAACATAATGAAGAAAAAGCCATGAAACCAAACAAGAAACATGTAAACATCATATTAGTTGAAAATTCTACTTGCCTTGAGTCAAGAGAAGATGCAAAACACTCTATGAAAGTCCTCTAATGGCCTCAAGCTCAAAAATCATAAAACCCCCAAAATAGCTTAAGAAGAACCCTAGAAAACCAATCATTTTCCAAACTCCATGAAAACCCATTGCATGTGGGATTAAAACACTCCAAATGAGGAGGAAAACAAAGATCTAAAGGAAAGAAAACCATTGCTAACCTTTGGGTGTTCCAAACAAGAAGAAGGGCTTGAAGAGGAGGGTTGTCCTAGCCCAATGTTCTTGAAAATGGGGTCTTTGGAATGCTTGAGAGTTGGGGAAGAAGGAGGTGAGATCAAATCTCCATGAAAGCTCCAAGAGAGAGGTGTTTCAGATGAGAGAGAAAGAGTGGGAAGAGAGGGAAAGAGCCCTAGCTCAAACCCTTGTTGGAAACGAATGAAGGAGAAGAAGAGAGGGGTTCCCCTCTTATAAGGTGGGTCTTGTGGGCCCCAATCTTCACAAGGCTGAAACTCGCATTTGCGGGCCCCGAACGAAAACGACGAAGAAGACAAAGATGATCAGAAAAAAATCTACTTTCCAAAAAGTATATTTTCCCCAAATTCTGAAATTTTCGAAATTCATGGACAGATTTAGTGAAAATGTCATTTTTGCCCATTTTCCTCGAAAAACGTGATTTCTGAGTATCAAATCGAAATGATCAAAACATGAAAGTTGTTAAACTTCATCAAATGAGTCGAAATATGTCAAATCCGGAATTTTTAGAAATGAAAAGTAATTTCTCATAAAAATACAAATCATATGGGCCGGGTCAAACCAAAGTCAACGGTCTACAAAATCTCCAAGGCAAGGAAAAATCCGGTCAATCTCAAATACGCGGTCAAACTAAATCAAATCTCGCTTAAAAAGCTAAACCACGATTAAAACAATGCTAAACAAAAGGATTGGGGTCGGGATCTTACATCCTCCCCCCTTAGAATCCATTTGGTCCTCCAAATGGCCTAAACCAAATCGAAATCGAAAACCCAAAAAGACAAACGAAAACACTGACACCCTACTGCTCGACTCGGCAACTGAGACATCCTCTTATCAAACCTGACGTCGAGATGCACGGTCAACAACACTCTGATTCGGTTGAAGGCTTCGAACTATTCTACATATCTGCCCGAAAACAAACTTCTCTGACCAAACTGGTGTGCAACAATTCTTCTAAGCATCCTTGGTGTCATCTGTCGTTCTCGCACTGGATCAATTCTTTTACTTATCTCATCAGTCACTGTTGGTCCAAGAAACTGCAAAATTCTGTCTCTTTCAATCACTTTGGAATTTCTGTGCCTTAAGTCCTTCAAAGCTGTACACGGTGCTCCCGATGCTTGCCTCTTCAGATTTCACTCTTCAAATCTCCTACCCTTGACCTGTAAAGCCAACCTTGGAAATCCAATCTGATGTCAATCCCTGAAGAACTGAAACTGTCAATTCAAGTCTTGAATGATGTTGATTCTCTCGTAGATCCAACCTTGTCCTCAACTGAACTAATACACATCCGGACATTCATCATCCCTTCACTTCATACACCTCCGAACTCCAACCAAAGGCTATTACCACTCACTCCATTCAATGCGAAACAAATCTTACAATTGGAAACATATTGACTAAAATAATTACTTAGCTAAACTTTATCATTTTAAAACATAGTAAAAATTGAACTTCCAAATCATCAAATAAAGCTTAATAAATGAGGTTTTTTTTTTCAAAGTTTGAATATGAAACAACATTATTCATTTTGAAAATCATGTTTTCATAACCCAACAAATCCTTGAAATACTCAACAACCTCAAATTAGGATTTTCAAAAATAAATCAAATTCATGTGGTATGACCATACCTTAAGTTTTATTGAAATCCATTTCCAACCAAACATGTACAAAATTTTAAAATCGTCAAGGTTTTGAAATTTAAGTGCCAACATTTAAGAAAGTTAAAACAAGAGTAAAATTCTAAGGTCATTGTAAAGTAATATCTCAAGAAAATTAAATAAAAATCGGAAACACAAAACCCTGTGAAAACAAAATCATGCAACTTATGAAAAAGAGTATAATAATATAGTTTATTTCAAAGTAAGCCTTAAAGAAGAAACATAAATCCATTGTTCAAACACTACACGGATAAATCATAGACATTAAAGAAAACATAACAAAGATGAAAACATCATGAAAATCATTTTAAAGAAGAAATGGACATCCAAACCACTGAGGTACTCCCTTGCATCTGCATGTTGTCCAATTCAATACCTTAAAATTCGGTAAAGCCCACAACGTTTCCTTTGCTGCCAAAAATTTTCTTAACTACAACTAACCATCCACTTGGTATCCCTGCTAAACCAACTACACTGGCTACGCTACAAGTCACCAAAATTCTCAACCAAAACCATCCTTTTGCAGTCCTTCATCTTGGAAAGATGGTCTGAGTTCACCCAAAATCCACATTTACTCACCTTGGTACGCTGCATGACGATCCTTGATTAGCTGAAAGGGGATCTTCAACTACTGCTCGAGTCCAACTCTGACGGGCAAACGCACATGTCTTCTCTCATAACCACGACGGAGATGCTGAAGGCTGAAAGTCTGCCGATGTTCTCCGAAAACAACATACTAAGTCCACGAGGTTCTCAGTCTCCGACACAAACACAGACAAAAGACACTAGACAAGAGTATGGAGACTTTAAATTCTCCACCACTAAGGAGGAAATTTGGTCATCCAAATCTCCTAACAACAAGAACTAAAAGACAAAACAAGCAAAATCTCCCGAACTGAAAGAAAAGCCGACTCAAATCCAAAGAAACAAAGACACGAGAAAACAAATCGACACAATCTAACGAATCCTCACCACACGTCTTAATGTCTCTAGAGTATTTTATTTCCTAGAAACTAACCAGCTCTGATACCAAACCTGTCACGCCCCGAAACCGGGACCTGCAGCGAACCGATCTCGGGGTGCGAAATTTTGGAATAATTTGAAACTTTTTGTTATAGTTCCCAAGATCCGCGTGAATGAGGATAATTACATTCCAACACAATCAGAGTATATTTTTCGCGGAAGCTAAACATGGTGTTACGACCCGGAATCCGTGGCCATCGGGTTCCGTGTCGCACGCAACCAATATCACAAAGCCATCAATAAACAGACTGGCATAAATCATAAATCATAACACACTGAGCTGGTAGTAACAAACTATTATTTCCCACATATTCAAGTTACAATTAACAGATGTCTTAATTACAAACCCCAAAGAAAAAGGCTAACATAGCCATACAAAAATATATCCAACTAAACAGAAATACTACCCTCAAGTGTTAGATACGAACTCCGGTGCCAAACTTGACATCTAGATGATATCAACGGGCAGCCTCTCACGTCAGACCGGCGGTCCCACCGCCGCCTCTGATCAAACACCTACAAACAGAAAAGAAGAAAACTGGCACCAAACAAAAAGGGTCAGACACGACGGTCTGGCAAGCAAATAAACAAATAATATGAACAAAAGGAACATACATAAAACCTGACGAAATCATCGTAAAACCAAATGAAGAGTCTAAACAATAATGGCAATAAAGCATGCTAAACAATCGAAAGACCGAACATAAATGTCAAAACAAGTAAAAGAGCAATATCAGATGTACGAATATCTCGAAAAGATAAAAGCCTGCATCAAACATTTAATCGTCGGAAATACATTTCAAATCCTGAATAATAGCGACAATATGATAAACGATCGATATCGTAAACATTAACTAAATCAAAACATAAAGAGTATAACCCATAAGAATCATAAAACAAAGTAATATGCAGATAAAACCTAGGCGACCACAAATAGCTAAATCCTCCTATCACCGAAGTAATAAGAGCAAACAGAGCGTAGCCACTGAACGTGGTACTAAAAATGGGATCGGAACCGTAGCCATACAAATGGGACCGGCAGATCAAAAGTATCAGAACCGTAGCCATACAAATGGGACCGGCAGATAGTTACCGTTGCCATGGTCGGTACAGACAGAATCCAAGCTGCAGCTGGCGGACAGAGTAAAGATCCCAAGCCGAGTGATCAGCCCGACAAGGTGACCTAAGCCTAGTGGTGCCTTTAGTTTTCAAACTCAAACAGATACAAATCTAACATAATACTAATCCCTTTGGCTCAGGGGCTCACACCACATAGCTCTGGCCCCGTCTTGCCTCGGGGTTTTATTTTCGGAATCATAGCCTCTTTGGCTCATGGGCTCGCACCACATAGCTCTGGCCCCGTCTTGCCTCGAGGTTTTTATTTCCAAATACTAGTGTTGTCAAAACAATAGTCTTATCGAAGAAATCCCGAATGTAACGAACATACTCAATCTCTTTTCAAATCGAATCGGAGAAAACATACGAATATCTCTGGTAAACTGTTCAAAAACGCATCAAGGTGATTTGTATAAAATCATACGATCAACCCTTTCTAACATGGGAAGACACATGATTTTATAGCAAATCACCGATGATATTCAAAATAGTTCACCAAAGAAAACAAATACAAATACAAATACAGATACAAATACATTTTTCTGACTTGAAATGGAATGGATAGTGGAGAATGACTTAATGATTTACCAAGGAACCATCACAATGCACGTTTAACCTTTAAACATTGATTAATAAAGAATGTGTTTGATGCCAATGAAAATCCATAATGTTTAAATGATAAAGTGCGCATTGAGACCCGAAAGGTTCCCGGATAATCTCACATAAGCTCATTCTCACATCATTCCCATTTCACAAATTCCGAGCATCACAAGTAAATCCAAACTCTTTAAAGTAGGCCCATAGTTGGCCTTAATCCACTTCCAAAATAGTCCTCAATAACAATCCAAAACCAACCTAAATCAAGCCCACAAAACAAGTTCAAAAACAGTCCAAAACAAATCCTTAAATGTCTCACAAACAAATTCTTAAAAACTAATCCAAACTAATCTTTGAATGGCCTACAAAACAGGTTTTGAAAACAGCCCAAAACTGGCCTTGAACAGGCCCACAAAATAAGTCTTAAAACAGTCTAATGTCAGGCCCAAAGATGACCCAATGTCAGATCTGAAATGGCCCAATAAACAGTTTTAAAATAGCCCAAAACTAAACTTGAAACAGGCCCAAGGAAGTCCCTAAAGTCTGGCCCACAAAAATCCTCAAATCCAGGCCCGAACCCGAGCCCAGACTGAGCTGGGCTCGCTCGAGCGGACCTAGGTCCGCTCGAGCGGACCCAGACAGAAGCTGGGTCGCTCGAGCGACCCAGTGGGTCGCTCGAGCGGACCCAGACAGTGCCTGGTCCGCTCGAGCGTCCCAGTGGGTCGCTCGAGCGGACTGGGCCTGCCCAGTCCAGCCCGAGTGTGCATATTTTTGCATTTTTTTCCTCTTTTCTTGATTCTTTTGATTCCTTTTCTTTCATACTAATTTCCATGAATTGTTGGGCCCTTCCTTGTCCTTCCAAACTCATCAAAACCATCCATAAATCTATCCAATTGATCAAACACAACCCTTTTTTAAAATCAAGGTTTTTCCCATACTTAGAACACAACACCATTAATACAAAGAAATCAAATTATCAAGTGGCTTAAAATGAAACCAAACTCCCAACACATCATAAGAAAATAGCATAAGTGGAAATCAACATACATTAGTTCATTCATTCAATGTGAATCCATAAATCACAAAGGGTTAGAACATAATGAAGAAAAAGCCATGAAACCAAACAAGAAACATGTAAACATCATATTAGTTGAAAATTCTACTTGCCTTGAGTCAAGAGAAGATGCAAAACACTCTATGAAAGTCCTCTAATGGCCTCAAGCTCCAAAATCATAAAACCCCCAAAATAGCTTAAGAAGAACCCTAGAAAACCAATCATTTTCCAAACTCCATGAAAACCCATTGCATGTGGGATTAAAACACTCCAAATGAGGAGGAAAACAAAGATCTAAAGGAAAGAAAACCATTGCTAACCTTTGGGTGTTCCAAACAAGAAGAAGGGCTTGAAGAGGATGTTGACACCAAAAATGTCGCTTTGCCTTTTCAAGATCCAAAGAGCTACATGAAGTCGCAACCTGCCATAAATAGGCAATGCTGCTTCCAAAAATCAAATCTTGTCAGAATCAAACAAAAACTGCAAGATTCTTCCAGACAGCCAAAAGAGGAGTACACAAGAAGTTTCGGGCCATTTCAAAATCATTTGGCCTAACTTCGCTTCTCCGACAGCCGAAAGGGAGCTCTCGGCGACAAAAGCTCTCCGGGACCATGGTTTCCAAGACAGAACCTATGGATCATCTTAAAATGACTCCAATAGGTTCCCTGTCAAATTTCAAGTCAATCGGACATCGGTTGACCACACATCAAACCGCGACATCTTCATCGCGACAAAAAGCAAGTCTGCAGGTGATAGGACCCCAAACGGCTTCAAAACTCAAACAAAAGCCTATGGTTGGTCTTATTTATTGCTCAGGAGGCTTCACACCAAATTTCAGGTCATTCTGACATCGTTTGGCCCAGTTTCAGCTTCTGACGGAAAATCGGCAGCTCTGCGCGACAAAGTCTTCGGCTTTCTCAGGAAATTGGAAACTTTGCAAAATAAAATGCAAGGATTCTCATCAGGTTTCCTACAAAGAAATCAGGCCAATAAATGGTCAAAATGTCAAGGAAAAGTACAGAAGAAAAAAGAATAAAAAAAAAAGCAAAAACGGACGCAAAACGGGACACGAAAGGGGGAAAACCCCCCCAGGGTCGCAGACCCCTGCGACCCTGGGCCAGGGTCGCCGGCGACCTTGGACCCCGGGGTCGCCGGGAAAGCCCCGGAAACCCCGGTTTTCGCCATTTTTTCGTGATTTGAAGGGCCCAGCCTCTGGTACTTTCCAAAATTCATGCTTTTGAGACACCAAGTCCTCTGACATCCGTCCAAAACACGGGTAAATCATCAAGAGTATCGAAGACAGTATTGATCGCCACCCGGTCAACCAAAAAAGTGTGCTTTCCACCCGACCGATCGAGAAATCGACAGGACAGATGGCACCGACCCGCTGTTGGCAACAAACACCTGAAATTACATGATCATCTGATGTCGATCTACATGAAGATCCATCGATGATCATCAACAGAAGAATCTCAAAAGACGTGGCACGGCCCGCGACTCTTCAGCTGCTCGGCGACCACTTAATGCGATTAATTGACTAGCTTTATTACAGTCATTAATCCATTTCTTTGGACGGCCCAATCAGAAGCAAGCATTCGGGAGTTACAAGTCAAGAGATTCATGGCATTTAACCCATGAAACTCCTCCCATCATGGCGATTAAAGGCGATTAAATGCCCTCAATCTCCTCCGGCCAATCAGAAGCCAAGAAAAAGGAGTTACAAAATAAACAATTCAATTTTGTAACTCCTCCCATTATGCGGCTTAATGACAATAAAAGCCCATAAACCCTCCTAAAAGGCTACCTAAAAGCCTATAAATAGGAGGGCTCTCCAAGAAGAAAGGACAGACAACGAACATCAGCAGACAGCAGTCAGAAATCCAGAGAAAGAAAAAGAGAGAAAACTCTGCGGAAGTTCTACACCGGCCACCGCAACAAGGTGACAAAAGTCCCTTGGGGGGTACCCCCCCAAGGTCCTTGCCTTCTCCTCCTGCCTCCAATGGCTTAGATATGGCTTTTCAGCCCGTCTACTCGGCTTTTTATTGGACATAGGACCTCCTTTTGGTCTTTGTCCTCTAAAAACCCGAGGTTATAGCCAAGCCAAGCGAATCAAATAGCATCCTCTGTTCTCATCTGCATGGATGATGGCGAAGCCCACATATGGCTTGCGACCGTCAATCTAAACGAGTCCCCCACAATCTCCTGCGAAGTTAGATCCTCCTTTTCTCGCTTTTCATTGTAGTTTGTATTTTTTCAAAAGAGACAAAAATCACAATTCTTGTCTTTCATTGTTGATAAGGATTGTAAATCGGCTATAAATGCCAAAATCGGCTATAAACGCCAAAAATCGGCTATAAATGCCAAAATCGGCTATAAATGCCAAAAAATCGCCTTTCACGGCAAACCAAGAAAAATGTCTCTTTTCTTAAATATATGTGCAATGGAAAACTTGAAAGAAGTTGATTTCCTTTTTACTTGCGAAGGTTGATTTCCGGATCACCACTTGCAATTCCAAGTAAAATAGAAAATCTGGCACACCCACAAAAAAAAGAAATGTTGATGCACGCCCCTGCCCCCCGGTTACGAAAGGGTCGGACCCAACGGACTCCCACGTCCGCCGACCTCGGTAGAACTCGAGCAGGAGCGCGGTCCATCAAGCTGGCATCACCCGGTGGGACTCGTTTATTTGAGAACACGATGCTAGAAATGAAATATTTGCATATCATATATTTTGCTCTATGCTTATATTTCTTTTCTTGATTCCTTGGCTACTTTATAATTGGTGGCCTATGTTGAATTCCGCATAATAAAAAATGAGATGAGATTTTTTGTTTGGAAATTTCTAATTCTTTGAATTTATTTCCACTCTTTCTCTTTTCAAAAAAAAAAAAAACAAAAAAAAAATCAGATTTTTCATTTTTGGATTCAAAATTGAGAAACTTTGATCCTTTCCCTTCTGGGCACTGGCGCTCGCGGAAATCGCCGAGACCGTGTTCGGATCAGGGGTTGGGCCATTGTTTCTCTTCGATGAGTTCATTAAAAATCTAAAAAGAAAAATAAAAAAAAAGTAAAAAAATCAGATTTTTCATTTTTGGATTCAAAATTGAGAAACTTTGATCCTTTCCCTTCTGGGCACTGGCGCTCGCGGAAATGGCCGAGACCGTGTTCGGATCAGGGGTTGGGCCATTGTTTCTCTTCGATGAGTTCATTAAAAATCTAAAAAAAAAAATATAAAAAAGTAAAAAATCAGATTTTTCAATTTGGATTCAAAATTGAGAAACCTTGATCCGTTCCTATCGTTCATCGCGCTTGCAGAAATGTTGAGCCTGTTCGACTAAGGTTTTGGGCCATTGTTTCTCTTCGATGAGTTCATTAAAAATCTAAAAATATATATATATATATAAAATTTTTTTTTAGATTTCTCAATTTGGATTCAAAATTGAGAAACCTTGATCCGTTCCTATCGTTCATCGCGCTTGCAGAAATGTTGAGCCTGTTCGACTAAGGTTTTGGGCCATTGTTTCTCTTCGATGAATTCATAAAAATAAAAAAAAATAATATAAAAAAAAAAAGACATAGACCACTAAGGTTAAACCAACTGTGTTCTTTGATCATGGTTGATTCAAAGAAAAGCCTAGTCCAGAGTGTGGAGACAGCTTGACTGTTCTAGGCAAGGGTCCTCCAAACGGGTTCATTAAGTAATCCTACCCTTACCTGGGGGCAATTCTATGAATCAAGATTTCATAAGACCGGGTTAGGAGGCCAATGTGTACACTCTCGTCTTTTAAATAAATTTTTTTCAAAAATAAAATTTTTAAAAATAAAAATTTTAAAATAAAAAATAAAAAATAAAAAAAAAATTTCAAAAAAAAAATCTTAAAAAAAGAAAAAATAATAAAAATAAATAAAAAAATAAATAAAAAAAAAAGATTTTTAAAAAAAAAAAAAAAAATCTTTAAAAAACTTCAAAAAAAAAAAACTTCCGTCATTTTGGGTTTAGATTAGAGAAATCTTGGTCTTCTCCTTTTTGAGCACTAGCGCTCGCGGAAATCGCTGAGCCCGTGTTCAGATTGGAGTGCCTTTTGCTTTCTTTGATGAACCCGATATTGGCCTTTCAAAAAAAAACTCGTCATTTTTAGATTCAGATCCGAGAAATCATGGTTCATTTCTTTCTGAGCACTGGCGCTCGCGGAAATCGCTGAGCCCGTGTTCAGATTGGAATACCATCTGCTCTCTTTGATGAATCCAATCTTGACCTTTCAAAACAGAGAATCTCATCTCATAGATGCGGTCTCAAAACATTTGTGTCTAGCGGTACTAGTACGCCCTTTCAGGGTCTACTGTATTGCGACCGGCACATCTGTAACTCCAACTTTATATTCTTCTTACCTCGAGCAAGCTCTGCTTCTCGATAAGTCGAATTTAAGTTCACAATTGCTTCTAGCAGTCACTGGGATGCCCATTCCGGGCTTACCATACCTGCGATCAGAACAATTGTACCCTCTATGGCATTTTGCCTTCCTCATATTGCTTGGGTCATCTACCTCGAGCAATTTGAAAAGACGAAACCATAGAACTTCCCATTTATGATCATTATATTCTTGTGATTACTAATGGATGTGGTCTTGTTTCAGAAATTTTCGAAAAAACTAACAATGGCAGCTTCACTAACCATTACTTTCGACGAAAACAAGCACCAACTCATGCTTCAACAGAAGCAAACCGCGCGCACCTACAAGCGCCCCATCAGCTGCCGAAGTGTCAACTCCCTCGGCAACTCTCTGAACTCCGGGTCGACCTCGACTCCCCGGACTATCGTCTTTGGGACGCTGGGACCATTCCCACTTCCTGAGGAACAAACTGCTCCCTCCAAAAAGCAGAAACTCGCCTCTCAACGTGTCACTACCGTGACACCAAAGGCGAGCACCAGAAGGCCTGAAGCCCGTGGCAGCCCCACGAAGCCTCGACCTGCAAACAACCAGGTCTACCCCAAGACTTGGTCCCCAAGGCCTTCACCAAAACAGAGAAGGTCCCAGACATCCACTAAGCCAGCATTTTTGGCCCCACTCAAGGAGAACCAGTTCTATCCTCTTGCTTACATAAAAGAGGAGAGACCCATCTCAAACCTGACTCCCAAGTCATCCCAGCATGAGCCGGCTTGTTCCTACAAGCCCAAAATCAAGTCATCCATCACAAGGCCTCTACAAGCATCTGCTAAGGCCTACAAACCTGCAGTTCGACCCTTCATATCTACAGGGGCCGAACTTCAAAAATTCAAAGCTTCGCTGCAACTGGCAAAGGATAGGGTTCACATCCTATCCTTGCCCAGCAACAAAGAAGACAGGCTCGGCTGCTGCGCCCGAGGGAGCACATCCTTCATCGTCAAAGCCCAGTCATAGCTGACCGAAGCTCAAATTGCTCGCCGTATACGCCGCCGCGTGTTATACCGGCAAAAGAGACTAGAGAAGCAAAGGACCCAGCCTCCCACACTTCAAGTCTCTCCCAAATGGGTCGAAAAAGAAAGACCCAACCAAGTTGCTGCCGTCCATATGGTTGGAAAAACCAGAAGGCGCCAAAAATCAGCAACAAAAATCCATGTCCGACGTCCAATGACCCGCAGCGTCTCAAGGACAAGAAGACATTCAGAAGAATCCCCTGCTCCTTCAAGCAAAGGACAACAGAGTGATCCTTCCTCAAGCTCTTCTTCAAAAAGAATGAGCCCCAGCTCAGTCACCAGGACAGTTTCTTCGTTCGAATCACGAAGGATGAATGTCTTGGCTACAAATTCTGAGCCACCACCCCGCAATCCACCTCCAGAAGATGCGATCACCCGCATCCAGCAGTTGGAACAGGGCCAGCAGAGGATTGAAACTCTGATGGAAAACCTTCTCCTCGCCTTCCAAAATCAGGCGAACAATGAACCTCCTCCGAATCATCAAGACGACGAGGTAAATAGAGAAGAAAATGAGTCACGCGCCCTAACCAAAAAGGACGTAGACGGTATCCTCGCCAAAGCAAAAGAAGAGGATATACTCAAAGAGCATGGGATCAAGCCACCATATCCCTTATGGATGGACTCGGTCCCGTTCCCCACCAAATTCAAGCATCCTACTCTCCAAACATATACGGGGAAAGGATCAGCCAGACAGCACGTCATCCACTTCAAGATCCTGACGGGAGCTATCGCGGATCAAGATGCACTCAAGATCCGCCTCTTTGCAAGTACCCTAAAAGGTACGGCCTTCGATTGGTACTCCACTCTGCCAGGAGGACTCAATCCAAAACTGGGCCATGCTAGAGACACGCTTCCTGACTCACTTCAAAGGTGAGGATCACCCCGCTACTATGGCTCAGTTGTGCAGCCTAAAACAGGGGGAGAATGAGTCAACATATGACTTCATTCACAAGTGGAAAGCAATGGCATACAAATGCTCTGATGTATTGCCACAAGCGTCGCTAGTCGACATCTGCCGAAACAACATGAGAGCCAGAATTCGCTCCATGATCATCGGCAACAAATCAAAAAACCTGGGAGAACTCCTAGAAGCTTCCATGGAAGCTGAAACGGTGATTAAAGACCTCAACAGTCAGAAATCATCAAGAAAAGAGCCAACCGCCATTGCAACCTCTAAACCAAAGAAGAAAGAGGTCCTCAATGTGCAGACCAAGCCAGCTCCTCAGCCACCAAAGAAAGCTGAAAACAAAGCTGCTGGTAAGAGACCTGAACTCTCTGACGCCTTCAAAGAACGAGTAGAGAAGAAATACCCGTTTGATGAAGATGTTGATGAAATCTTCGGGGCTCTTGTGGCAAACGGCAAGCTCACCTTGCCTGAACCAAAAAGACCGGGTGATGTTGGCAAAACCAACGATCCTCGGTACTGTCCATACCACCAGATGATCTCGCATCCTCTCAATCAATGCTTCGTTGTGAGAGAGAAAATAAATGAGATGTGGAAAAACGGAGTCATCACCTTTGACAAAAACTATGGGTCTGCCTCCGTCAACATGGTGACATGTGGACAAACATCAAGATCACCGAAGAAGAAGATCACTACTTCCTTCAAGGTGATAAACTCAATCGAAGCGTCCGAGGAACTGGTTCCTTACCCGACACCAGACGGACAACCGATATGGGTACATCCCGATCTCCTGGAAGATGAAAATTGGGAGGTCGTGAAAATAAAGCCTACAGCTCAACAGCGAAGGCAGGCTAGGAAACATCTCCTCAAGCTCAAACGGCAAGAGAAGACCCAGCCAAAACTAGAGGTCAAAGAAAAGGCAGAGGCTTCCTCTACCGCTTCACTGGAGGTAACAAAAACATCCCTTCCAGAGACTTCAAAGGGGGTAAGGAAATTCACTCTCAGTGATTTCATGCCACCTCAATTTAAAGAAGCCATGCAGGAGGCATCATACTCTTGCAATTCAGTAGTTGGATTCTCCATTGATGGATACGAATCCAGCGACACCGATGATGGATTCGAACCCAACTACACAAATGAGTGGGAGGAATCCCTTGAAACAGGAGAATATCTCTCCGATGAAGAATGGGTTCCTGAGTCTCATCTTATGCCAGTAATCTGGTATAACCCCCTACAGCCACAAGGATCCTGGTCTGATGATGAAGAAGACCAAGAGGCTGTACAAGAAAATGCTGCTGACCCAGCACCTCTCATCACTCCAGTGGAAATCAACAATGTTGAGCCACAAAGAGATGATGAAGAAGAAGATCCGGCTCCCATACCTGATCTTGAAGAATATGCAAGGATCTTGCAGCGACTCGCTCTAGAACAAGAGCAAGAACGCGTCAACGAGCCTCCTCGCAATCCAGAGCCTGAAGTCACTGAAGACCACCAGGTACATCCTCCCTTAACTCCTGAAAATGGAGAAAATTGCTGGATAGACGATCCTCTCACATCCGAGGATGAGTCTGACTCCGATCAGGCAACGTCTCCCGTCAGAGCTTCCTGTAATGTGATAATTCGGGATTATAGCTCTTCCGAAGCATCGTCTGATGAGAGCACTTACACTCCGGCGACGCCTAGCAATGTATCTTCTGGAGCCACCTCGTCTCACGTGACTTTCACTGAGATGACACCCTCTCAGGTTTCTTCTCCTGAGACTGTGACTTCAAAGTTCACACCCTTCCTGACTGAAGAATTCCCAGCTATTGATGCTTGGGACGATGAATTAGTCAACGAAGAAGAAAGATTGCTGGATGCTGTTCAGGACTTGTTCCCGGAAAATGCTCCATGCAACACAATCACTGAGGATGGTAACTCTGCTGCTGATGCATCCTCAGCAAATGAAAAACGACAGCCTCTTGATCCTGAAGACAATCTTCCAAACGAAGACCCTTCTCAAGAAGCTCTCGAAGTTGGTAGAGGCACCCGCTCTGGCCGGGACTACCACAAAAATTACAACCAATCTTCCTTTACATATGTAAATCCTTTGGGAAAAGATGTTGTAAGCGCCCCTAGTGGCAACAATGATGAACATGCAGGCCCTAAGGAGGCTTTCAAGTATGACTTGATTGAACACTTCAAGCACATACCTGCACGTCTGCACATCCTAGATTTGTTGCGAATGTCTCCGCACACTCGTGATAATCTCATTTCGGAATTACAAAAGCTGAATGAGGATGTCGACAAACATGCCCCGCAAGTCCTCCAAATTGAAATGGATTACCGGGTCAAAAACTCAGAAGCCTCCTCAAAGGGAGAAAAGAAGAAAACTGAGGGATCATGCATTGAATGCCTCTCGGTTAAAAAAGCAGCCAGTGCAACCATCGCCTTCACAAAGGACGACCTCCTACTTGGCGAAGCCAGGCATAACCGACCCCTGTACTTCACAGGGTATATCAAGGAAATGCCTATGCATAGAGTTCAGATCGACCCAGGTTCTGCACTCAACCTCATCTCCACATCGGCTCTTGAAGAGTTGGGCATCCCACCCAGCAAACTGAGCCACACATCTGTATCTATCTTTGGATACGATGGGAGTACTCAAAGGCCTATCGGCAAAATCAGGTTCAAATTGCAGATCGGTGATCTTATCTCTGAGGTCACAGTGTATGCAATAAAGACCCCTTCATGCTACAACATCCTTCTCGGACGCCCTTGGATCCATGAGAATGGTGTTGTCCCTTCAACTCTACATCAATGCATCAAGTTTGTTGGCGACGACGGCATGATACATCGAGTCTTTGCGGACAGAAAACCCTTCAAAGGTAAAGAAATCCACTTCGCAGACTCACAAATGTATGAAGGTGAAAAAGAAGAAGAGGAGAAGCATACAGCATCCTTTGCCGAAAATCTCCAGAAAGACCAAGGCAAAGCTCCTCAACAATCACCAGAAGAAAACAAACCATCCGGTAAATCTGAAGAGAGCATGCAAACTCCCTTCATCATCTCCCTCAAATCTTCAAAACCTTTGGTCATCACAACTAAAGTGAAGAAGGCAAAACAAAAGCCTGGGGGCAAATTTGTTGTCTCTTTCGTGTCTATCATGCAAGACACGGACTCGGATTCAGAGCCAGAAGACGACACATCGTCAAGCCAAGCTGACACTCAGCAAGTTCAGCCTGCTCTTACTCCAATGGAGACAACTTCTGACATAGAAGATCCTACGTCAGCTTCCTTCGTTGTTCCAGCAACTTCAACAAAGGAAAAACCGATCTTCTTCCATAGATCGGATGCTTCTTCATCAAACTCCATGCTTGAACCTTTCCAAAATAAAGGTACGCCTCAACTATCCTTATACAGTTCTGTGGCACAAGCTATTATGAAGAAAATGGGCTATGACGCTCAAAACCCAGTCGGTTTGGGAGAAGGACGCGGTATTCTCACGCCATTGGGGCCCGTCTTGACCAAAAGCCAGCTGGAAGATTGGAGACTCTACGGCTATGTAGAAAAGTCTTCACACGGGTTAGGGTATGATCCTGACACTCCCTTGAGACAGTTGACACAAAGGCTTAAAAGTCAATATACTGACCAAGCCTCAACATCTCAAGTCCATGAAGACATCGATCTCCCTGGATATCTCTTTGATGAGTCACCTGACAAAGATCCAGGAAGCTCATCCAATTGGCACGATTTCTCCGAAAATGAAGAGGAGTTGTCCGATGGCACAGACGTGTGGACTTCTGACCCAGAAGAACCCTCATCTCCAAAAGAAGTAGCCTACTTCGACTCGGTTTCAACAGGCGATTGGGATCATCTCATAGCAAGCCTTGGGAAAATTACCGATCAAGAAGACCCGTGGAAAGGAACAAAACCTTGGTCTGGAAATGCCCTTGAAACCCCAGAAGGTTTCGTTGAGCTGGAAGCCTCCGAAAATATTGTGGAGGAACCACCTTCGAACCTTCCAACAGAAGATCATGTTCAAAAGATAGACTTGGGAACACCAGATAACCCACGTCCTGTATTCATAAGCAAGAATATAAAGGATGATGAGTTACCCGAGTATATCGCTTTTCTTCGTGAGTTCGTTGATTGCTTTGCATGGTCTTATGCTGAAATGCCAGGCTTAGACCCCAAAATAGCAGTTCACAAACTCAATCTTCAAGAAGACATCAAGCCTGTCAAGCAAGGCCAAAGAAGATTCCGTCCAGATGTGATGGATAAAATTGAACAAGAAGTTCAAAAACTCAAAAGCGTCGGCTTCATCCGTGAGGAACAACATCCTGAATGGTTGGCCAACATTGTCCCCGTGACAAAGAAAAATGGGCAGATCAGGGTCTGTATTGAATATAGAGACCTGAATGGCGCATGCCCAAAAGATGAATTTCCGCTCTCCATACCAGAGGTAATGATTGATAATACCTGTGGATTCGAGCGAATGACATTCATGGATGGTTTCTCTGGCTACAATCAGATAAAGATGCATCCTGAGGATGAAAAACATACATCCTTTCGAACCCCATTTGACGTGTATTGCTACACTGTCATGCCATTTGGTCTGAAGAATGCTGGTGCCACATATCAGAGGGCTATGATGAAAATATTCCAAGATATGCAGCACAAGACGGTTGAATGTTACGTTGATGACCTCGCCGTCAAAAGCAAAAGAAAAGAAGATCATCTCGAAAACCTTCGAGAAGTCTTCCTCCGGCTTCGCAAACACAAACTGCGAATGAATCCATTGAAATGCTTCTTCGGCGTCTCGTCGAGTAAGTTCCTCGGATTCTTAGTTCGGAAAAGCTGGAATAGAGCTTGACCCCATAAAAGTCAAAGCCATTCTAGAAATGCCCTCTCCAAGAACCTTGAGAGACTCAAAGGGCTTCAAGGGAGATTGGCCTACATCAGACGGTTCATCTCCAATCTTTCGGGGAAATGCCGTCATTCTCTCGGTTGATGAAAAAAGGTGTAAACTTTGTCTGGGATGCTGACTGTGAAGCTGCTTTTCCAAGACATCAAGTCATACCTGACAAAACCTCCAGTGTTAGCTGCTCCTACCACTGGAAAACCATTCATCTTGTACACAAGAGCCCTTGATCACTTCTCTGGGAGCTCTGCTTGCGCAAGAAAATGATCAAAGAAAAGAAGCTGCTCTATATTACCTCAGCCGCATGCTAGTAGGTGCAGAGCATCGCTACTCTCCAGTCGAAAAAGAATGTCTTGCAGTGATGTTCGCCGTACAAAAGCTGCGTCACTACTTGCTTTCCAACACAGTCTACCTGGTCTCGAGGGTCAACCTCTTGAAGGTCCTTGTCACAAAGGCAGGTTCTCTCAATGCTCGACTGGCAAAATGGTCCATCCTTCTGTCACAATTTGATATTAGGTATGTA
>CM022945.1:148688963-148714386 GCA_012931725.1 Litsea cubeba
AAGTAGTGACGCAGCTTTGTACGGCGAACATCACTGCAAGACATTCTTTTTCGACTGGAGAGTAGCGATGCTCTGCACCTACTAGCATGCGGCTGTGCATATGAGCCTTCTCTTCTCTGATCATTTTCTTGCCAGCGAGCTCCCCAACGAGTGACAAGGCTCTTGTTACAAGCGGAAGGGGTTCCCAGTGGGAGGCCGACTTACGCTGAGGTTTTGTCTGTGGATTTTATGGCTGGGACAGGCGCTTCCAGTCAGCAGCCACTAGTTTCAATCACCTTTTTCATCACCGGAGAATGGCGGCATCGCCCCGCGATTGGAGAGGGACCGTACTGATGTAGGCCATCTCCCTTGAAGCCCTTTGAGTCTCTCAAGGTTCTTGGAGAGGGCATTTCTAGAATGGCTTTGACTTTTATGGGGTCAAGCTCTATTCCAGCTTTCCGAACTAAGAATCGAGGAACTTACCGACGAGACGCCGAAGAAGCATTTCAATGGATTCATTCGCAGTTGTGTTTGCGAAGCCGGAGGAAGCTTCTCGAAGGTTTTCGGAGATGATCTTCTTTCTTTTGCTTTGACGGCGAGGTCATCAACGTAACATTCAACCGTCTTGTGCTGCATATCTTGGAATACTTTTCATCATAGCCCTCTGATATGTGGCACCAGCATTTTTCAGAACCAAATGGCATGACAGTGTAAAATACAGCCAAATGGGGTTCGAAGGATGTATGTTTTTCATCCTCAGGATGCATCTTTATCTGATTGTAGCCAGAGAAACCATCCATGCATGTATTCGCTCGAATCCACAGGTATTATCACTCATTACTCTGGTATGGGGAGCGGAAATCATCTTTTGGGCATGCGCCATTCAGGTCTCTATTAATCAATACAGACCCTGATCTGACCATTTTTCTTGTCACGGGACAATGTTGGCCAACCATTCAGGATGTTGTTCCTCACGGATGAAAGCCGACGCTTTTGAGTTTTGAACTTCTTGTTCAATTTTATCCATCACATCTGGACGGAATCTTCTTTGGCCTTGCTGACAGGCTTGATGTCTTCTTGAAGATTGAGTTTGTGAACTGCTATTTTGGTGGTCTAAGCCTGGCATTTCAGCGTAAGACCATGCAAAGCAATCAACGAACTCACGAAGAAAAGCGATATACTCGGGTAACTCATCATCCTTATATTCTTGCTTATGAATACAGGACGTGGGTTATCTGGTGTTCCCAAGTCTATCTTTTGAAAAGATCTTCTGTTGGAAGGTTCGAAGGTGGTTCCTCCACAATATTTTCGGAGGCTTCCAGCTCAACGAAACCTTCTGGGGTTTCAAGGCATTTCCAGACCAAGGTTTTGTTCCTTTCCACGGGTCTCTTGATCGGTAATTTTCCCAAGGCTTGCTATGAGATGATCCCAATCGCCTGTTGAAACCGAGTCGAAGTAGGCTACTTCTTTTGGAGATGAGGGTTCTTCTGGGTCAGAAGTCCACACGTCTGTGCCATCGGACAACTCCTCTTCATTTTCGGAGAAATCGTGCCAATGGATGAGCTTCCTGGATCTTTGTCAGGTGACTCATCAAAGAGATATCCAGGAGATCGATGTCTTCATGGATTTGAGATGTTGAGGCTTAGGTCATGTATATTGACTTTTAAGCCTTTGTGTCACTGTCTCAAGGGAGTGTCAGGATCATACCCTAACCCGTGTGAAGACTTTTCTATATAGCCGTAGAGTCTCCAATCTTCCAGCTGGCTTTTGGTCTAAGACGGGCCCCAATGGTGTGAGAATACCGCGTCCTTCTCCCAAACCGACTGGGTTTTGAGCGTCATAGCCCATTTTCTTCATAATAGCTTGTGCCACAGAACTGTATAAGGATAGTTGAGGCGTACCTTTATTTTGGAAAGGTTCAAGCATGGAGGTTTGATGAAGAAGCATCCGATCTATGGAAGAAGATCGGTTTTTTCCTTTGTGAAAGTTGCTGGAACAACGAAGGAAGCTGACGTAGGATCTTCTATGTCAGAAGTTGTCTCATTGGAGTAAGAGCAGGCTGAACTTGCTGAAGTGTCAGCTTGGCTTGACGATGTGTCGTCTTCTGGCTCTGAATCCGAGTCCGTGTCTTGCATGATAGACACGAAAGAGACAACAAATTTGCCCCCAGGCTTTTGTTTTGCCTTCTTCACTTTAGTTGTGATGACCAAAGGCTTTGAAGATTTGAGGGAGATGATGAAGGGAGTTTGCATGCTCTCTTCAGATTTACCGGATGGTTTGTTTTCTTCCGGTGATTGTTGAGGAGCTTTGCCTTTATCTTTCTAGAGATTTTCGGCAAAGGATGCTGTATGCTTCTCCTCTTCTTCTTTTTCACCTTCATACATCTGTGAGTCTGCGAAGTGGATTTCTTTACCTTTGAAGGGTTTTCTGTCCGCAAAGACTCGATGTATCATGCCGTCGTCGCCAACAAACTTGATGCATTGATGTAGAGTTGAAGGGACAACACCATTCTCATGGATCCAAGGGCGTCCGAGAAGGATGTTGTAGCATGAAGGGGTCTTTATTGCATACACTATGACCTCAGAGATAAGATCACCTATCTGCAATTTGAACCTGATTTTGCCGATAGGCCTTTGAGTACTCTCCCATCGTATCCAAAGATAGATACAGATGTGTGGCTCAATTTGCTGGGTGGGATGCCTAACTCTTCAAGAGCCGATGTGGAGATGAGGTTGAGTGCAGAACCTGGGTCGATCTGAACTCTATGCATAGGCATTTCCTTGATATACCCTGTGAAGTACAGGGGTCGGTTATGCCTGGTTTCGCCAAGTAGGAGGTCATCCTTTGTGAAGGCGATGGTTGCACTGGCTGTTTTTTTAACCGAGAGGCATTCAATGCATGATCCCTCAATTTTCTTCTTTTCTCCCTTTGAGGAGGCTTCTGAGTTTTTGACCCAGTAATCCATTTCAATTTGGAGGACTTGCGGGGCATGTTTGTCGACATCCTCATTCAGCTTTTGTAATTCCGAAATGAGATTATCACGAGTGTGAGGAGACATTCGCAACAAATCTAGGATGTGCAGACGTGCAGGTATGTGCTTGAAGTGTTCAATCAAGTCATACTGAAAGCCTCCTTAGGGCCTGCATGTTCATCATTGTTGCCACTAGGGGCGCTTACAACATCTTTTCCCGAAGGATTTACATATGTAAAGGAAGATTGGTTGTAATTTTTGTGGTAGTCCCGGCCAGAGCGGGTGCCTCTACCAACTTCGAGAGCTTCTTGAGAAGGGTCTTCGTTTGGAAGATTGTCTTCAGGATCAAGAGGCTGTCGTTTTTCATTTGCTGAGGATGCATCAGCAGCAGAGTTACCATCCTCAGTGATTGTGTTGCATGAGCATTTTCCGGGAAACAAGTCCTGAACAGCATCCAGCAATCTTTCTTCTTCGTTGACTAATTCATCGTCCCAAGCATCAATGGCTGGGAATTCTTCAGTCAGGAAGGGTGTGAACTTCGAAGTCACAGTCTCAGGAGAAGAAACCTGAGAGGGTGTCATCTCAGTGAAAGTCACGTGAGATGAGGTGGCTCCAGAAGATATATTGCTAGGCGTCGCCGGAGTGTAAGTGCTCTCATCAGACGATGCTTCGGAAGAGCTATAATCCCGAATTATCACATTACAGGAAGCTCTGACAGGAGACGTTGCCTGATCGGAGTCAGACCTCATCCTCGGATGTGAGAGGATCGTCTATCCAGCAAATTTTCTCCATTTTCAGGAGTTAAGGGAGGATGTACCTGATGGTCTTCAGGGACTTCAGGCTCTGGATTGCGAGGAGGCTCGTTGACGCGTTCTTGCTCTTGTTCTAGAGCGAGTCGCTGCAAGATCCTTGCATATTCTTCAAGATCAGGCATGGGAGCCGGATCTTCTTCTTCATCATCTCTTTGTGGTTCAACATTGTTGATTTCCACTGGAGTAATGAGAGGTGCTGGGTCAGCAGCATTTTCTTGTACAGCTTCTTGGTCTTCTTCATCATCAGACCAGGATCCTTGTGGCTGTAGGGGGTTATACCAGATTACTGGCATAAGATGAGACTCAGGAACCCATTCTTCATCGGAGAGATATTCTCCTGTTTCACGGGACTCTTCCCACTCATCTGTGTAGTT
Source organism: Litsea cubeba (assembly GCA_012931725.1). NCBI lineage: Eukaryota > Viridiplantae > Streptophyta > Magnoliopsida > Laurales > Lauraceae > Litsea > Litsea cubeba. The sequence goes on from CM022945.1 coordinate 148,693,100, forward strand.
GGATTCGAATCCATCATCGGTGTCGCTGGACTCGTATCCATCAATGGAGAATCCAACTACCGAATTGCAAGAGTATGATGTCTCCTGCATGGCTTCTTTGAATTGAGGTGGCATGAAATCATGAGAGTGAATTTCCTTACCCCCTTTGAAGTCTCTGGAAGGGATGTTTTTGTTACCTCCAGTGAAGCGGTAGAGGAAGCCTCTGCCTTTTCTTTGACCTCTAGTTTTGGCTGGGTCTTCTCTTGCCGTTTGAGCTTGAGGAGATGTTTCATAGCCTGCCTTCGCTGTTGAGCTGTAGGCTTTATTTTCACGACCTCCCAATTTTCATCTTCCAGGAGATCGGGATGTACCCATATCGGTTGTCCGTCTGGTGTTGGGTAAGGAACCAGTTGCTCGGACGCTTCGATTGAGTTTATCACCTTGAAGGAAGTAGTGATCTTCTTCTTCGGTGATCTTGATGTTTGTCCACATGTCACCATGTTGACGGAGGCAGACCCATAGTTTTTGTCAAAGGTGATGACTCCGTTTTTCCACATCTCATTTATTTTCTCTCTCACAACGAAGCATTGATTGAGAGGATGCGAGATCATCTGGTGATATGGACAGTACCGAGGATCGTTGGTTTTGCCAACATCACCCGGTCTTTTTTGGTTCAGGCAAGGTGAGCTTGCCGTTTGCCACAAGAGCCCCGAAGATTTCATCAACATCTTCATCAAACGGGTATTTCTTCTCTACTCGTTCTTTGAAAGCGTCATGAGAGTTCAGGTCTCTTACCAACAGCTTTTGTTTTCAGCTTTCTTTGGTGGCTGAGGAGCTGACTTGGTCTGCACATTGAGGACCTCTTTTTTCTTTGGTTTAGAGGTTGCAACGGCGGTTGGCTCTTTTCTTGATGATTTCTGACTGTTGAGGTCCTTAATCACCGTTTCAGCTTCCATGGAAGCTTCTAGGAGTTCTCCCAGGTTTTTTGATTTGTTGCCGATGATCATGGAGCGGATTCTGGCTCTCATGTTGTTTCGGCAGATGTCGACTAGCGACGCCTGTGGCAATACGTCAGAGCATTTGTATGCCATTGCTTTCCACTTATGAATGAAGTCATATGTTGACTCATTCTCCCCATGTTTTAGGCTGCACAGCTGAGCCATAGTAGCGGGGTGATCTTCACCTTTGAAGTGAGTCAGGAAGCGTGTCTCTAGCATGGCCCAGTTTTGGATTGAGTCCTCCGGCAGAGTGGAAGTACCAATCGAAGGCCGTACCTTTTAGGGTACTTGCAAAGAGGCGGATCTTGAGTGCATCTTGATCCGCGATAGCTCCCGTCAGGATCTTGAAGTGGATGACGTGCTGTCTGGCTGATCCTTTCCCCGTATATGTTTGGAGAGTAGGATGCTTGAATTTGGTGGGGAACGGGACCGAGTCCATCCATAAGGGATATGGTGGCTTGATCCCATGCTCTTTGAGTATATCCTCTTCTTTTGCTTTGGCGAGGATACCGTCTACGTCCTTTTTGGTTAGGGCGCGTGACTCATTTTCTTCTCTATTTACCTCGTCGTCTTGATGATTCGGAGGAGGTTCATTGTTCGCCTGATTTTGGAAGGCGAAGAGAAGGTTTTCCATCAGAGTTTCAATCCTCTGCTGGCCCTGTTCCAACTGCTGGATGCGGGTGATCGCATCTTCTGGAGGTGGATTGCGGGGTGGTGGCTCAGAATTTGTAGCCAAGACATTCATCCTTCGTGATTCGAACGAAGAAACTGTCCTGGTGACTGAGCTGGGGCTCATTCTTTTTGAAGAGGAGCTTGAGGAAGGATCACTCTGCTGTCCTTCGCTTGAAGGAGCAGGGGATTCTTCTGAATGTCTTCTTGTCCTGGAGACGCTGCGGGTCATCGGACGTCGGACATGGATTTTTGTTGCTGATTTTTGGCGCCTTCTGGTTTTTCCAACCATATGGATGGCAGCAACTTGGTTGGGTCTTTCTTTTTCGACCCATTTGGGAGAGACTTGAAGTGCGGGAGGCTGGGTCCTTTGCTTCTCTAGTCTCTTTTGTCTATACGACGCGCGGCGGCGTATACGACGAGCAATTTGAGCTTCGGTCAGCTCTGACTGGGCTTTGACGATGAAGGATGTGCTCCCTCGGGCGCAGCAGCCGAGCCTGTCTTCTTTGTAGCTGGGCAAGGATAGGATGCGAACCCTGTCCTTTGCCAGTTGCAGCGAAGCTTTGAATTTTTGAAGTTCGGCCCCTGTAGATATGAAGGGTCGAACTGCAGGTTTGTAGGCCTTAGCAGGTGCTTGTAGAGGCCTTGTGATGCATGACTTGATTTTGGGCTTGTAGGAACAATCCGGCTCATGCTGGGATGACTTGGAATTCGGGTTGGAGATGGGTCTCTCCTCTTTCATGTAGGCAAGAGGATAGAACTGGTTCTCCTTGAGTGGGGCCAGGAATGCTGGCTTAGTGGATGTCTGGGACCTTCTCTGTCTTGGTGAAGGTCTTGGGGACCAAGTCTTGGGGTAGACCTGGTTGTTTGCAGGTTGAGGCTTCGTGGGGCTGCCACGGGCTTCAGGCCTTCTGGTGCTCGCCTTTGGTGTCATGGTAGTGACACGTTGAGGGGCGAGTTTCTGCTTCTTGGAGGGAGCAGTTTGTTCTTCGGGAAGTGGGAATGGTCCCAGTGTCCCAAAGACGATAGTCCGGGGAGTCAAGGTCGACCCGGAGTTCAGAGAGTTGCCGAGGGAGTTGACACTTCGGCAGCTAATGGGGCGCTTGTAGGTGCGCGCGGTTTGCTTCTGTTGAAGCATGAGTTGGTGCTTGTTTTCGTCGAAAGTAATGGTTAGTGAAGCTGCCATTGTTAGTTTTTTCGAAAATTTCTGAAACAAGACCACATCCATTAGTAATCACAAGAATATAACGATCATAAATGGGAAGTTCTATGGTTTCGTCTTTTCAAATTGCTCGAGGTAGATGACCCAAGCAATATGAGGAAGGCAAAATGCCATAGAGGGTACAATTGTTCTGATCGCAGGTATGGTAAGCCCAGAATGGGCATCCCAGTGACTGCTAGAAGCAATTGTGAACTTAAATTCGACTTATCGAGAAGCAGAGCTTGCTCGAGGTAAGAAGAATATAAAGTTGGAGTTACAGATGTGCCGGTCGCAATACAGTAGACCCTGAAAGGGCGTACTAGTACCGCTAGACACAAATGTTTTGAGACCGCATCTATGAGATGAGAATCTCTGTTTTGAAAGGTCAAGATTGGATTCATCAAAGAGAGCAGATGGTATTCCAATCTGAACACGGGGCTCAGCGATTTCCGCGAGCGCCAGTGCTCAGAAAGAAATGAACCATGATTTCTCGGATCTGAATCTAAAAATGACGAGTTTTTTTTTTTTGAAAGGCCAATATCGGGTTCATCAAGAGAGCAAAAGGCACTCCAATCTGAACACGGGCTCAGCGATTTCCGCGAGCGCCAATGCTCAGAAAGGAGAAGACCAAGATTTCTCTAATCTAAACCCAAAATGACGGAAGTTTTTTTTTTGAAGATTTTTGAAGATTTTTTTTTTTTTAAATCTTTTTTTTATTATTTTTTATATTTTTTTTTTTAAGATTTTTTTTTGAAAATTTTTTTTTATTTTTTTATTTTTTATTTTAAATTTTTATTTTTAAAAATTTTATTTTTGAAAAAAAATTTATTTAAAAGACGAGAGAGTACACATAGGCCTCCTAACCCGGTCTTATGAAATCTTGATTGATAGAATTGCCCCCAGGTAAGGGTAGGATTACTTAATGAACCCGTTTGGAGGACCCTTGCCTAGAACAGTCAAGCTGTCTCCACACTCTGGACAAGGCTTTTCTTTGAATCAACCATGATCAAAGAACACAGTTGGTTTAACCTTAGTGGTCTATGTCTTTTTTTTTTTTGTTTTTTTTATTTTTATGAATTCATCGAAGAGAAACAAATGGCCCAAACCTTAGTCGAACAGGCTCAACATTTCTGCAAGCGCGATGAACGATAGGAACGGATCAAGGTTTCTCAATTTGAATCCAAATTGAGAAATTTATATATATATATATATATATTTTTTAGATTTTTAATGAACTCATCGAAGAGAAACAATGACCCAACCCCCGATCCGAACACGGTCTCGGCGATTTCCGCGAGCGCCAGTGCCCAGAAGGGAAAGGATCAAGGTTTCTCAATTTTGAATCCAAATTGAGAAATTTTTATATATATATATATATATATTTTTTTAGATTTTTAATGAACTCATCGAAGAGAAACAATGACCCAACCCCCGATCCGAACACGGTCTCGGCGATTTCCGCGAGCGCCAGTGCCCAGAAGGGAAAGGATCAAGGTTTCTCAATTTTGAATCCAAATTGAGAAATCTAAAATTTTTTTATACTTTTATATATATATATATATATATTTTTTTTTTTAGATTTTTTTTAATGAACTCATCGAAGAGAAACAATGACCCAACCCCCGATCCGAACACGGTCTCGGCGATTTCCGCGAGCGCCAGTGCCCAGAAGGGAAAGGATCAAGGTTTCTCAATTTTGAATCCAAATTGAGAAATCTAAAATTTTTTATACTTTTATATATATATATATATATTTTTTAGATTTTTAATGAACTCATCGAAGAGAAACAATGGCCCAACCCCCGATCCGAACACGGTCTCGGCGATTTCCGCGAGCGCCAGTGCCCAGAAGGGAAAGGATCAAAGTTTCTCAATTTTGAATCCAAAAATGAAAAATCTGATTTTTTTTTTTGTTTTTTTTTTTTTTTGAAAAGAGAAAGAGTGGAAATAAATTCAAAGAATTAGAAATTTCCAAACAAAAAATCTCATCTCATTTTTTTTATTATGCGGAATTCAACATAGGCCACCAATTATAAAGTAGCCAAGGAATCGAGAAAAGAAATATAAGCATAGAGCAAAATATATGATATGCAAATATTTCATTTCTAGCATCGTGTTCTCAAATAAACGAGTCCCACCGGGTGTGCCAGCTTGATGGACCGCGCTCCCGGAGGCCCGGGTTCCTACCGAGGTCGGCGGACGTGGGAGTCCGTTTGGTTCCGACCCTTTCGTAACCGGGGGGCAAGGGGGCCGTGCATCAACATTTCTTTTTTTGTGGGTGTGCCAGATTTTCTATTTTTACTTGGAATTGCAAGTGGTGATCCGGAGATCAACCTTCGCAAGTAAAAAGGAAATCAACTTCTTTCAAGTTTTCCATTGCACATATATTTAAGAAAAGAGACATTTTCTTGATTTGCCGTGAAAGGCGATTTTTTTGGCATTTATAGCCGATTTTGGCGTTTATAGCCGATTTTTGGCGTTTATAGCCGATTTTGGCATTTATAGCCGATTTACAATCCTTATCAATAATGAAAGACAAGAGTTGTGATTTTTTGTCTCTTTTGAAAAAATACAAACTACAATGAAAAGCAAGAAAAGGAGGATCTAACTTCTCAGGAGATTGTGGGGGACTCGTTTAGATTGACGGTCGCAAGTCATATGTGGACTTCGCCATCATCCATGCAGATGAGAACAGTGGATGCTATTGATTCGCTTGGCTTGGCTATAACCTCGGGTTTTTAGAGGACAAAGACCAAAGGAAGGTCCTATGTCCAATGAAAAGCCGAGTAGACAGGCTGAAAAGCCACTTCTAAGCCATTGGAGGCAGGAGGAGAAGGCAAGGACCTTGGGGGGGTACCCCCCAAGGGACTTTTGTCACCTTGTTGCGGTGGCCGGTGTAGAATTTCCGCAGAGTTTTCTCTCTTTTTCCTTTCTCTGGATTTCTGTCTGCTGTCTGTTGATGTTGTGTGTCTGTCTGTCCTTTTCTTCTTCGGGAGCCCTCCTATTTATAGGCTTTTAGGTAGCCTTTTAGGTGGGTTTATGGGCTTTATTGTCATTAAGCCGCATAATGGGAGGAGTTACAAAATTGAATTGTTTATTTTGTAACTCCTATTTCTTGGCTTCTGATTGGCCGGAGGAGATTGAGGGCATTTAATCGCCTTTAATCGCCATGATGGGAGGAGTTTCATGGGTTAAATGCCATGAATCTCTTGACTTATAACTCCCGAATGCTTGCTTCTGATTGGGCCGTCCAAAGAAATGGATTAATGACTGTAATAAAGCTAGTCAATTAATCGCATTAAGTGGTCGCCGAGCAGCTGAAGAGTCGCGGGCCGTGCCACGTCTTTTGAGATTCTTCTGTTGATGATCATCGATGGATCTTCATGTAGATCGACATCAGATGATCATGTAATTTCAGGTGTTTGTTGCCAACAGCGGGTCGGTGCCATCTGTCCTGTCGATTTCTCGATCGGTCGGGTAGAAAGCACACTTTTTTTGGTTGACCGGGTGGCGATCAATGTTGTTTTCGATACTCTTGATGATTGACCCGTGTTTTGGACGGATGTCAGAGGACTTGGTGTCTCAAAAGCATGAATTTTGGAAAGTACCAGAGGCTGGGCTCCTCGAATCGCGAAAAAACGGCGAAAACCGGGGTTTCCGGGGCTTTCCCGGCGACCCCGGGTTCCAAGGTCGCCGGCGACCCTGGCCCAGGGTCGCAGGGGCCTGCGACCTTGGGCCAGGGTCGCAGGCCCAGGGTCGCAGGGGTCTGCGACCCTGGGGGGTTTTCCCCCTTTCGTGTCCCGTTTTGCGTCCGTTTTTGCTGTTTTTCGATTCTTTTTTCTTCTGTACTTTTCCTTGACACTTTGACCATTTATTGGCCTAATTTCTTTGTAGGAAACCTGATGAGAATCCTTGCATTTTATTTTGCAAAGTTTCCAATTTCCTGAGAAAGCCGAAGACTTTGTCGCGCAGAGCTGCCGATTTTCCGTCAGAAGCTGAAACTGGGCCAAACGATGTCGGAATGACCTGAAATTTGGTGTGAAGCCTGCTGAGCAATAAATAAGACCAACCATAGGCTTTTGTTTGAGTTTTGAAGCCGTTTGGGGTCCTATCACCTGTAGACTTGCTTTTTGTCGCGATGAAGATGTCGCGGTTTGATGTGCGGTCAATCGATGTCCGATTGACTTGAAATTTGACAGGGAACCTATTGGAGTCATTTTAAGATGATCCATAGGCTCTGTCTTGGAAACCATGGTCCCGGAGAGCTTTTGTCGCCGAGAGCTCCTTTTCGGCTGTCGGAGAAGCGAAGTTAGGCCAAATGATTTTGAAATGGCCCGAAACTTCTTGTGTACTCCTCTTTTGGCTGTCTGGAAGAATCTTGCAGTTTTTGTTTGATTCTGCCAAGATTTGATTTTTTGGAAGCAGCATTGCCTATTTATGGCAGGTTGCGACTTCATGTAGCTCTTTGGATCTTGAAAAGGCAAAGTGACATTTTTGGTGTCAACACAGTGGGCAGCACAAGGCTCTCCGATGCCTAACTCAGTGGATGGTCTGAGCAATATGATAGAGATAAGGAAGAAGAGATACAGAGTTACAGCTCTCTGGTTTGGATGTGCGCACCTGTAATGGAGATCGCTCCTCCTTTTATAGAGGAGGAGGCCTACGTTGCATGGAGAGGCTCATGATGACGCCCTGGCACGCCTAGGGGTATCATCATATCAGCCCACCATTCATTAAATGAGGGTCCGATCAACCCACAATGCATTAAATGCTGGTCTAATCGGAACTTGCCACAGCTGACTTTTGGGCTTAGTCCCATCAGGCCTGGTTGGGGGCCACGCTGTCAGGGGTAAAGGGCGGCCAAGGTGGCTCTGTCAGTTCCAGCTGTACACTCCTAAAAGTACAGCCGTTGCCGCCCGTCTCGGCTAGGGGTCTGGCCCTGGTGCCGAACTGAGTAGCCGAAGTGGACGCTTTGTATTGAGATCGGGGTGCCCGAGACCGGAGACGGTCTTGAGTTCGGGTGGCACACGAGCGGTGCTTAACGAGGTCAGAGTGTGATTAATGGGCATAAGCGCCGGAGTTAGCATAACCTCAGTACTTCGGGAAATATCCCCACACAGCAAGAATAAATAGTAGTTTACAATGAGCTAGATGGGATAAGGCTCTGATGATGACAGTGGTGAAAATGATTCAAATATTTGAAAAAATAAAAAGAAAGAAGGAAAGAAGGAAGGAAAGAAAAGAATCTAATGCCTCACTCTAGTAATTCAATAATTTGCTAGATCCTCATGAGTTTGTGACAATATGATGGTAAAATTATGAAGTAAATTTAATTGATATGCTAGTCAGATTCTTTTGTCAATTTCAGAATTATGCCTAGGTTGTTTGTGACAGTTATTAATTTTCTTAATAACACAAACCGAATATGCTTTTTGAGATGATGTTTCTTCACTCGTTGAAATATTCAATTCAGAAACGAAACGCCTGTCATTATGTTCATTTGACTGTGAAGATTTACCAAAGCCAAAGTTCTGCCTATGATGAAAAGTTCTTGGTTGTCAAAGGAGAGGTGGGCCCTATCATTTGAAAAACGAGGTTGACATCAACAACATCTAAATTTTTCTCTATTCTGGCCATTTACCTTTTGAATAGGAGGCAATAGTAAATTATTTAGAAAAAGATATTAGTGCTTAAAAAAATTTAAAGTCTTCAATTGATAAACTTTGCTAACCCATAAAAATGTCAAAACACAACAAGTGTGTTAGATCCCGACCCTGACCAACTCGATTAGTACTAATTAAGTGAGCGTTTAGCCTTAAAGTGAGTTTTAGTATTAATTGGGTTAGAATAGGACTAGATTTAGTCTTGGTTTAGTTTTGAGAATTTTGAGGTCGTTTAATATTAGTCAGTCACACTCAGGGACGCCCTGAGTGCACGTGTGAAATGGGTGTTCATTCTAGTTTTGTGATTTTGATAGTGATTTTTATGTCATTTGAATGATTTCATTATTTATGACAACTTTCATCTTTAGCCCGTATATGTTTGAGGCCCATAAACTCAAGTTTTGGCCCAAAATGGTAAATATGACTTTTCACATGCATAATATGGGCACAATTTTTGAAATCTCAAAACTATGTCAAAATTATACTTTTTGAAAACTAGATATTTAGAAGATCGTTTTATCCTTCTTCGTCGATCTCATCTGGGGTCCGCAAGACCAAGTTTTAATCAATTCAAATTTCAGCTGCCAGGGACCCACTTCTCAAATGATATAAAAGCTGTCTTATTCTCTCTCCTCCATTATTCTAAAATCCTGCAACTTTTCTCTTGACCTAAATCTAGGAGGAAGAAGCCATTTCTCCATCATCTTCTTTCCCTTAAATGATCTAGCTAGAAGACTCCATTCTCAAATCCAAGACCATCAATCTCTTCCTCTCTTCTCAAGCTTCAACTGGGCACGTTTTTGGACAAATCCCTACAACTATTCATCTTCTTCTTGCTCTCTTCTCCTTGTTTGACAAGCTACAGGTTAGAGCTCTATTCCTTCTCTTCCATGGAGTTTATTTAGCTCACAAAGAGCTTGTTTTTCATACTATCAAACCCATTTTCGAAATGGGGATTTGTGTTGACCAAAATGTGGTTTTTTGTATGTTCTATTTTGGTGCTTTTGAGTAGATTTCGTGGATCATCTCTTTGATTGGATTTTTGTGAAGTTTTGCTTGGCATTTGGACGAAGGCAAGTAATCTTTGTAGAATTTTCATACATTGTAATGTGGGTTTTACTATTTCTCTTAAAAGCATGATTTTATTGCTTAATCTCAAAATGTATATTATGTTTATGTTCTTTAAAATCATTAGCTTCAGTTTCTCTAACTTTATTGATGTTGATGATTTTTCCAAGTCTTTAGAATCTTGTTTTGAATTTACAAGCATGTGTGATTTAGTATATGGAATGAGTTTGATGTTTTCAATGGAATGAATGATTTAGTTTTGAATGGAATGGCTTAGAAATGTTCAAATTTTATCCCTTGGAAAGCATGGTGGCTTGGGGTGCAGGTGGTTCAGAAATGAGAATGAAGGAGGGAAGAAAAATGTTGAAATCTGACTTGAAATGCACTGTCTGTGCACTGTCGGTCAGGTATCGATTCGCTGTCGGCTAACCGAACTGCCAAGTTCGGTTAATCGACAGCCAACCGAAATCTTGTCGGTTCGATTTCCAGAGAGCTGCACTCGCGTTTGGACTTTTTAGTCAGCTGACAGCTAATCGAACTTTGATTGTCGGCTAGCCGACAGCCAACCGAGTCCCATGTCGGTTCGTTTTCCCTAGAGCAGCAAATTCTGGACTGAGACCTGTCGGTCAGCCTTTGGTTAGGTGTCGGTTAGCCGACACCTCACCTTGGCTAACGGACAGGTGATCGAGAAGCTGACCGAAATTACTAAAAGCCCTGTTTTGATGGATTTCTGTAGGAATAAAAACTAGACTATGTTAAGGACTCTTAACTTGACATTGTGCATATGAAATCTGAAATATCTTTTAACTTTGGGGGCACCAGTCTGTCTTATTTTCTGATATTTCGGCTTCAATTATACAAGGGTCAATGAATGGTCTTAACATATACTTGATGAACTTCGTTTTCGAACTTCAGTTTTGATACAAGAAATGTCTTCGTACATTCATTTCAGATTTCAAGTATAAGCTCGTTTGAAGGTTGGATTTTTAAATGAAAAAGGGGATCACTTCCTAAGCCCGTTATGCATATATATATATATATATATCATGCCTTTTTCTAGTCGTGCCTTGTTTGTTTTTGACAAGTGATTTCCCCTTAATTTCGATAAGCCTGATAAGTATATTGTCGTATTTTGTGTATTCATGAATTTAAGTGAACACCACTGAGTTTGGACTGCCCCTTCAGTTTGATCACTAGTTGGGAGGTCCTTAAACTTTAGGACTATCTGCAAATTGGTCGTGTATTTATACACATTTTAGCTTGTCCCGGTTCCGCAGTCGGTTTTTCCTATCACCTTGTGTGGCTTGGGCTTTTGCTCGTCTTATTTAGCTCGCTCGTTTTTTCTTACTCTTGTCATCATGAATGATGGAGAAAGGATAGGCTCTTTGTGGATTTACTATTCATGATATTTATGTATACATGCTAGTTTCGTAAATAAAAAATGTACCTCTCGTATCTTGAACTGTTTCAACTACACTAAACTGTTTTAATATTGTTTTCTTGTTCATGACTCAATTGATTTCTTGCCAAACCGTCGTGTTTGATGCTTGTTATTTTGGTGCCCAAGTGCAGGAGGCTTTGCCTTTGAAGAGGAGTGCTCGGAGGAGGCTATTGAGCCACCCCCAGCTCTTGAGTGGCAATCCGACGACGTCAATTAGACGTCGGGTGGGCTTTTGAGATTCGTTCACTTCTTTTTGGGAACTCTAGTTGAAACTTTTGGATATGTGTTGGCTTATATTGGCCTCTTATTCTGGGGATGTATTAGCTAAACTCACCTTGTTATTTTGTAACTTAAACTTTGATGGAAATGTCATATTATGATTCCTCTTTCTGATATTAAGTCTCGATGTCATCTTATTCCTGAGATTAGTTAAAAAGTTTATATCATGATTAAACATGTTCTTGCTACACGCTTCCGCATACTTGTACATGTGAGTTAAATCCCCGTGTCTTGTGATCCTCACCGCGGGAACCTGTGGGAAAACAAATAACAATATATCCAATGAGCAATCACCGTCGCAGGCCCGGGTCTTAATCCTTGGATCTTGGTCTAGGTCGCGACAAAGTGAATATGTCATTTTTCTAGCACATCATATTAAGTGAATTCCTTCACAGCAAAAAATAAAGAACACACTCATACCAACTTAAAAAAGGGTACTAAAATCTGCCCAAATCACATCTACATCCACAATTAAAGACATCACATGGTCATTAATTAATAGCTATCACAAAGCTTATGATCATAAGCAAGTAATTAACGCATGATATGGTTAAGATAGAGATACGATTAGTTTTGGTTACCTTGTTGTAGTCAATTATTCCCGCTGAGTTAATTGTGAACTTGGGTGACAGTCTTTTCCAACTCACAATATTGTCTTTAAATACTCTCTCTACAGCTGGACTTGGGAACATGTTGCCTAAAACCAACTAAGAACAAGAATAAGAGTTGTAACGAGTAGGAATAGGAGGATGATGCCATTTTGGTTATGGAAAATGAAGCGGAAAACATCATTTTAAATGAACCCGCCCTCTTTTAGGTTAAGTTATTTTATAATTAAGAATCATTAGAAAAATGGAGGGAAAAAAAAAAAAAGAACAACAACAGGAATAACAAGTTGGGAAACCACAAAATATGGACATTACCTCTTCCTCATTTTCTTTTTCCATCTCTGCATGAGCCTAGGCAGTGGGAGGAAAACTTGAGAGCGGGAAGCAAAACACCCCCACAAGAAGATGTATATATACACTAAGAAGAAGCAAGACATTTGGCAAGATGCATGTAAGTGGGCCCATGACTTGATGGTGTAGAGAAAAAAGAAGCAGGACACTTGGCAGAATGCATGAAGTGGGCCATGATGCTTGTGAGCGGGCCCCACGATGGTGTAGAGAAAGGAAGAAGTTGGACGGTCTTCAAGATGCATGTAAGTGGGCCATACCCACACTTAAAATGTTCGTGTGGTTAAGAAGTCAAGTTTAACCTGGAGGTCCTGCCTTCGAATCCCTTTAAGGCCTTAACCAATACATAGGACTAGTGGGTGGTTCTGTATATCCGTAAGTTTACCAATGATCAACCGAAGGAGGGTCGACGGGTTCCTATGTTATAAAAAAATATATAAGTTGGCCCATGAGCTGATGTTGTAGAGAAAAAAGAAGCATGATACTTGGCATAATGCATGTAAGTGGGCCATGATACATGTGAGCGGGCCCCATGATGGTGTAGAGAAAGGAAGAAGCTGGATGTTCTTCTCTTTTATAGAAGGGTAATAGATTTCTTTTTTTGTTGGGGTTAGGGAGTGTGGTGTTTACGAGTTACGACCATTGAGTAGTCCATTGACAAAACTGAGCAAAAACGATGGTACACTAGCGTGGGAAATGATATAAACCTGCACACTCAAATAAAGTACACATGACAAGGAAAATGATATTGTAGGAGATTGTGTGGCCCAAATGCCACAAGTCCCACATTAGATCAAGCAGAGTTGATGTCAATAAAGAATACAAATCCACTAATCTAAGGCTTGATGTGTCCCCACAAATAAGAATTTGAATAGGATTAGTGAATGTGGATTTCTTGGTGAATAAGTCTCCATAAGTGTGACTCGGGAGCCCTTAGACAAGAGGCAAAGAGATTCGCATAGCTTCCCAATCACCGGAACGCACATAATTTTTTTACCACAGAGTCTCTGCATCTGAATCCATCAGATATGCCACCCAGGAATCACCCCCCTGGCCTGAGTGTACGAGTAAACTAATCTTAAATCTTCATTTAAGAGGCACATGGATCCATTGGATCCATTTTACTCCCCCTCACGTTCTTTGACTTTCGCTCTTCTACTCTTTTGCATGCTCAGTAGCATTCTTACATCGATTTGGCATAACATGTGAAATTGAAAGGCAACCTAAGCTAAAAATGTATCATTATTTCACTTTAAGTAAAATATATAACCACACTGAAACAACTATGGGTCATAAGTCCTATCATGGTGTCCACCTCCCACAAGTCCTATCATGTGTTTCCAAAAGAAAAAACATGGGATTTTGAAGTAGTGATTGGACCTTATTCTTACACCTTTTACATTTTCAAACTTTGATACCTAACTCTTGATATCACTAGACTCCTGATATCTAGACAATTCTTCATATACATATCCAGACTGCAGGATTTGTCACATAATTGACGCAAATGGAACAGCTGTTGGCAGCAACAACTCTTATCATGGATTGCCGAGAAAACCAGTGAAATTTAAATCAATTAAGGGCCTTGCTTGTGGTTCAGACTTCAGATTTTCAATACTTCATACTTGACTCTTGATATCAAGAGTATGCCTATCTTCCAGAAAGTAGGATCTATCACAAATAGGGATAGTTTGGTCATTTCACACAACCCCCTCTTTAGTCGCTTTTTAGTTTTTATTTCTTCTGCCGTTAAATGGAGGTTTAAAAGTAATTTACTTATAAAAATACCAAAAAAAAAAAAAATACAAGTACACATGACACTTGAAAACAGATAAATAAACCCATGTTGCCACAAAGAAGTGCTCACCACAGCTTCTACTTGATTCAACCCAAATGAGGCCCACCTTTGATAATCAAATTAGCTGATATCAGATACCACCCTCTGTTTAGGCAGTGGCTCAAACCTGGCTCTATCCAGTTTGATATTGGCTATTGGATTGAACTTGTGTAAAATGTGTAGTTATAAATGTTGCACATGAACAATCCAACCGTGCAAATCACTTCAATTGAACTAAATTTGCACCAATTTTTAGATAGAGAGTAGTGTATGGTATGACTAGATTTAATCAGGCGAAGGTGGCTCCTCATAGGTCAAGTTGTGAGAACTGCAACTCACTTTCAAATAAACAATAGCCCAAAGTTACAAGACATAGCAAGTCTGGATCATCATGATGCCAACCATACAATTCCATAGTAGATACACACAAATTAATCAAATTCAAAATGCTCAAAATCACTTTTTTTTTAATGATCAGTGTACGGCTATGGGCTATGGCCCTAGATTGAGTGAAATATTGATAATGATTTTTGAGCAATATGGATTTCAGATGTGGACGCCATAGAAGAAGTCAAGCAAGATGGACCCTGAGAATTTTCAACGGCTTTTGAAGGACATCTTGTCCCTGCAATAAAATAAAAGTCCTACGTTTGTGCTTTAGAAGCACTGTAACCTGGGAACCAAAAAGTCTAACTTGCCACTTATAGGAAACTTCATTACAATATAGGACTCACCTAATCAATAAAATAAAAAAGATGTCATCTATCAAAAATCAATATAATACGATAACTCTTTTGGTTGCATTTCAAGTTTTCGAGAAATTGATACAGCGCATCAATGTGATATTCAAATTAGCTTTAGCACAACTTGTACATCCAATCGTACCTCAGCCGGTGAGAGACATAGCTGTGTGAGTATAATGTGTGTTCAAATCCCAGTTTTAGGGGGAAAAAAGGCTTGTTCATGGAATTAACTGTCAATTTATTCTAATTTTTCTTCATCTAAATAATAAATTACACCAATACATCCAAAATACCAATCTATACCCTCAGATTCAACAAAAAACATAAAAGGGCCTTCTTTTCTATTATAGTAGATCCAGCAGGGTCGGCTTGGTCAAAACTTCCCAATTTCCTACCGAACTATCTTTGACTTTGCTTGCCCGGTTTGAGAACTTCCATTATTTTTTCAAATCAAAACAAGCAAATCATTCTCTTGGTAGTCTCAACAGCAATGTGAAAAGACAACAAAAACACCAGGAAGAATTTAGACCAACAAAAGATAGAAAGGAGTCAATAAAATCTGTAGGAACCTTTGGAGTGTTGTTTGAACTTGAAAGCAAACATCCAAAACATGTTTTGTATGGATAGAAAACCCTAAAACTACAAGTCAAGGAATAAATCCAACATAGAGACAGAAAGAGTAGTACAAGGGCCTAAGGTGTCCATCAATATGAGGCAGAGAAAGATGAAGTGTGGAACAGTCATAGCCATGTCACAAAAAGAGAGGCCAACATACACATCCCCACTGAAATTTAATTCCTCATGCTCCTTGTAGTGTAGTGTTCTTCCATTTCCATCACCACCTAGTGAAGGGAATCACAGGATCATATTGATGCACTTACTTTGGACATCCAGGGCCATCGTTCATGGTCCATGATTTTGGATTTATGCCCCCCTCTTGTTTTGTGTCACCATATTCTAAACTGAAATCCTAGTCATCCAGTCTATCGTTGGGAGTCGGGTTATGTGTAGACCTATTTTACTGGAACTGAAGGAAGAAAATGTATCATTGATCATTTATCAACTATATCTGTAAGTGCACAAAAATTCACGGACCCGGTGAGGGGTGGTGTTCTTGCGACTCACTGAGGAGGACGAAGGCTGAGGCTCCCCGTCTCCTCGCTGCTGATGGAAGAACCGATGCCTGAGAACCTGGAAGAGGGAGAAGAAACAGGTCAGAGGACCCTGGCTGTGGGCAGCGCAGGGCTCTCCGATGCCTAAGTCAATATGAGTATTGGACAGTAGGAGGAGATTTTGGGAGAGGAGGTGATACCAGTGGTTCTCTCGGACGGGGGAGAGAGTCCCTTTGCTGTTCTGGTTTGGCCCCTTTTATAGAGGAGGAGAGGAGACAAGGAGGTGACCCTGTCAGGGAGCTGTCCCATCGTGACATGTCGTGTCGCATCGGGCCATACCCTGGCGTCTGTGGACGCCGCTCTGTCAGAGGACGTGGGCGGCATGGGAGGCTCTGTCAGAGAGCGTGGGCGTGCCCTTGTCCTGTCGCACGTGCTGTTGCGTGCGGGAGTGTCCATGGGAGGATAGCTGTCAGGCCCTGCCTTGGCTAGCCCTGGCACCCTGACCGAGGTCAGGGTGTGATGCTGAGGTCGGGGAGCCGAGGTCGGAGAGGACCTTGACTTGGCTAGAGACCCTGCAGAGACGCCGAAGTGGAAGACCGGGGAGGAGTCCCTAGCCGAGCTGGAGACGACCTGGCCGAGGTGGGGCTCAGCCGAGCTGGGAGCGTCCTGGCCGAGGTGGAAATGTCGTGCAAGTGGCCGAGATGAGTCTCTGGCCGGAGTGGGGCACTTGGCCGAACTGGCGGACGTTGAGACGGGCCTTGCCGAGACGGCCTAGCTGGCGCCGGAGCATGAGATAGAGCATCCGGCCAGTCATCCGGCGAGTTCGGAAATATCCCCACACAATAGCCCCCCAGCTTCTGAGCTCAATAGACTGCTCTTCTGAGGTCAGAAGGTAAGTATTATGGAGGATGGCTGGCCGGCAATGGACCAGAGCTAGAGGTTGGCATCACTGCTAAGCTGTAACAGGGTGCTTCTGCCGAGCTGGAGATTCACACAACTGCCGAGCTGGAGAGTGAGTACCGTGAGGCGCTTATGGAGATCCCACTGGCTCGTCACCAGGGGCCTGTGCCGGGCATATGGCGCGTGGCCGAGATGCGCCTGCCGCACGCGATGGAGATCCCACTGGCTCGTCACCAGGGGCCTGTGCCGGGCATCTGGCGCGAGGGCCGAGATGCGCCTGCCGCACGCAATGGAGATCCCACTGGCTCGTCACCAGGGGCCTGCGCCGGGCATCTGGCGCGTGGCCGAGATGCGCCTGCCGCACGCAATGGAGATCCCACTGGCTCGTCACCAGGGGCCTGTGCCGGGCATCTGGCGCGAGGGCCGCGATGCGCCTGCCGCACGCAATGGAGATCCCACTGGCTCGTCACCAGGGGCCTGTGCCGGGCATCTGGCGCGAGGGCCGCGATGCGCCTGCCGCACGCAATGGAGATCCCACTGGCTCGTCACCAGGGGCCTGCGCCGGGCATCTGGCGCGTGGCCGAGATGCGCCTGCCGCACGCAATGGAGATCCCACTGGCTCGTCACCAGGGGCCTGTGCCGGGCATCTGGCGCGAGGGCCGCGATGCGCCTGCCGCACGCAATGGAGATCCCACTGGTTCGTCACCAGGGGCCTGTGCCGGGCATCTGGCGCGAGGGCCGCGATGCGCCTGCCGCACGCAATGGAGATCCCACTGGTTCGTCACCAGGGGCCTGTGCCGGGCATCTGGCGCGAGGGCCGAGATGCGCCTGCCGCACGCAATGGAGATCCCACTGGTTCGTCACCAGGGGCCTGTGCCGGGCATCTGGCGCGAGGGCCGCGATGCGCCTGCCGCACGCAATGGAGATCCACTGGCTCGTCACCAGGGGTACGAAGCGCTGGATGACTAGTGGCGGCAGAGGACCGTGCGATCAAGGCTGACAGCAGAGGACCGTGCCGTCGAAATGACAGTAGAGGGTCGTACGATCGAAGCCGACAGTAGAGGGTCGTACCGGCGTCGCTGAAGCTGACGGCGCCATCGAAGCTGACAGTAGAGGACCGTGCGATCAAGGCTGACAGCAGAGGACCGTGCCGTCGAAATGACAGTAGAGGGTCGTACGATCGAAGCCGACAGTAGAGGGTCGTGCGATCAAAGCTGACGGGCGGTCAAAGCTGACGGGTGATGGGAGGCTTCAGCAGCCCCCCCGAGCTGGAGGAGACTTCTGTCATGGAGGCGTCCGCCGAGATGGACGGAGCTGCGGAGCTGGAGGCATCCGCCGAGATGGAGGCGTCCGCCGAGATGGAGGCGTCCGCCGAGATGGACGCTGCTGCGGAGCTGGAGGCATCCGCCGAGATGGAGGCGTCCGCCGAGATGGACGCTGCCTGTTGATTGTTGTTGAAATGCTTCTGGGCTCGGGCTTCGTCTGCTTCTTGCCTGACGAACTGGTTTACCCTGGTCATCAGAGCTGCCATAGTGACCACGGGATGCATGACCAAATCCCTCCGTAGCCCGTTGCCTGGCAGGAGGGCTTGTTGGAAAGACAGGATCGCCATTGCATCTGAAGTATCCTCGATCTGGCTGTAGACAGTCCAGAACCTTTTGGCGAACTGCGTGACGTTCTCGGTCTGCTTCATTCTGAGGGCCATCAGGTCGGCGGCCGACCTGGGGATGACCCTATGAGCTTGGAACTTCGTCATGAAGGAATTCCGGAGCTGCTGCCAACTGTTGATTGATCCTTGGGGGAGTGCGCAGAACCACTTCAGGGGGAGGTCCCCGAGGCTGGAGGAGAAGACTCTGCAGTTCAGGTGGCCTGCATCGCCCCACACCGACATTCTCTGAGTGAAGTGCCGGAGGTGTGCTGCTGGATCCGAGGTTCCGTCGTAAACGACGAACCTCGGGACTTTGAAATCTTCGGGAAGGGGGGAGTTCCCGATCTCTGGAGAGAGGGGAGATGTGCCGAGACTGTCAGGGTTCAGCCGAACTCGAGCGAAACCGGCAGCCTCCAAGTTTTGTCGTACTGCTTGCTCGATGCGTTGATCAAGCCACTTTCTGGTGTCGTGGTTGTTGCCCGGAGCTTGGTTGCTTCCGTTGTCCTTCAGGGTGCGTTTTTTGGAAGGTGGGGTCGAGGTCGAACCCTTAGAGGATGAACCCGACTGAGTACCCTGCTGTTGGACGCTCGCTGGATTAGATCTTGCTCTTGACCTTTCCCGGTGGGGGACCGTCGGCAGCTGTGCCGACAACGTCAGCGGTTCCTTTTCCTTTCTGGTTCTCCGAGGCATGGTGTTTGGGAAGATGGCTTTTTGTAGCGTTTCCCACAGACGGCGCCAATTGTAGGTGCACAAAAATTCACGGACCCGGTGAGGGTGGTGTTCTTGCGACTCACTGAGGAGGACGACGGCTGAGGCTCCCCGTCTCCTCGCTGCTGATGGAAGAACCGATGCCTGAGAACCTGGAAGAGGGAGAAGAAACAGGTCAGAGGACCCTGGCTGTGGGCAGCGCAGGGCTCTCCGATGCCTAAGTCAATATGAGTATTGGACAGTAGGAGGAGATTTTGGGAGAGGAGGTGATACCAGTGGTTCTCTCGGACGGGGGAGAGAGTCCCTTTGCTGTTCTGGTTTGGCCCCTTTTATAGAGGAGGAGAGGAGACAAGGAGGTGACCCTTGTCAGGGAGCTGTCCCATCGCGACATGTCGTGTCGCATCGGGCCATACCCTGGCGTCTGTGGACGCCGCTTCTGTCAGAGGACGTGGGCGGCATGGGAGGCTCTGTCAGAGAGCGTGGGCGTGCCCTTGTCCTGTCGCACGTGCTGTTGCGTGCGGGAGTGTCCATGGGAGGATAGCTGTCAGGCCCTGCCTTGGCTAGCCCTGGCACCCTGACCCGAGGTCAGGGTGTGATGCTTGAGGTCGGGGAGCCGAGGTCGGAGAGGACCTTGACTTGGCTAGAGACCCTGCAGAGACGCCGAAGTGGAAGACCGGGGAGGAGTCCCTAGCCGAGCTGGAGACGACCTGGCCGAGGTGGGGCTCAGCCGAGCTGGGAGCGTCCTGGCCGAGGTGGAAATGTCGTGCAAGTGGCCGAGATGAGTCTCTGGCCGGAGTGGGGCACTTGGCCGAACTGGCGGACGTTGAGACGGGCCTTGCCGAGACGGCCTAGCTGGCGCCGGAGCATGAGATAGAGCATCCGGCCAGTCATCCGGCGAGTTCGGAAATATCCCCACACAATATCATACTAAAAAAAATACATCCGGAGTTGGAGTTATCTTTGTCTAATCTAATCTGATTTTATTACACGCTCTTTATGTGAGCAACCATAAATAAATAAATATATTATAATATAACATTAATTTTAATAAAATTAATTTATATTTTGTTTTTCTTATACCTCACCTATCCAAAATTATTTTGGTTGAAAAATTTCTTACATTTCAAATTATTTGCCTATTAATTTATTTTTCAAATTAATTTTTAATTTCGTTTTTCTTTATCATTTGATTAGTTTTTAATATTTATTTATTTTTATCATTTTTCTGTTTTTTGTTTTTTTCTTGCAACACTTATTTGCATTTTTCCATCCCCTTTTTTGTATTTTTAGTTCTTTGCTATAACCATGTTGTAGAAGATAAGTAAACAAGAAAAAGTTTGGCACACTTCCTTTTTTCGTCAGTACGAATCAAAAAATATATTTTCCATTTATTTTAATAATTTTTATTTATGGATATTTATTTCATCTTTGGCTATTTATGCTGCTAGTTTAACATGACTGAACCTGCAACCTTCCACAGTGTTATAGGCTCTAGTCAAGTAATGGCTATTAAACCAATGACTAGAAAAAAAAAAAAAAAAAACCACCAATGACTAGGACCACAGACCATGGCCCACCTGTAAAGAATATGCATATCAGGCCACAAAGAGTGCATGTGTCAGGATGCATCAGGTCTCCTATAATACCAACCCTGTAGAGAATAACAAAGACCACCCAACCAGAACGAAAGTGAAATCAGCTACTGAGATCAGAGTAAGAAAATATAAGGTTCCTTGGTGTTTGTCTACCACATTCCGCAGTATTTCCTTAAATATTTAATATTCTATTAATTAGGAGTTATATTAGTATAACTACCCTCACTAACCCCTATTAATTACTATATAGATATTATATAATATAATTAGAACAATTCAAATATAAGTGAAGGCCCACAAGGGGTGGGGCCTCACATAATGGAAATAAATTTTTTTATGTAACTAATCACAAATATATAAATATAAGAACACATTGAACCCATGCTGCTCCAAAATACGGGCCGGGCAGCATGGGTTCAATTTGTTCTTATCAAGTTTCATATTAATTTTTTTCTTTTCACCCAATAAATTCTCTTTCAATAAGGGAAAT